>QGOI01000302.1:0-30263 GCA_003313885.1 Boletus sp. MG55 | reverse complement strand
GTTCTTGATTTTTCTCTGGTAATAATAGTTGGTGAGTTGTGTACTATGGTATGTTGCTGACAGTCATTACACTGAATGTAACATCTCTGTTCTTTATCCTACTCTGATCATCATAGATGGTGAGTTATAGATTATGTCAAGTTGATAAAAGTAATCATTTCAATGATTTCATACCCATTCTTCATTTTGCTCTGGCAAACTTAGTCAGTAAGTCATCCACTACACCATCTTGGTGAGATTGACAATGCTGATCATCTCATGTCCCTTCTTCATCTCACTTTAGAATGTGAGTGATATATTATAACATGTTGATAAATATGATAATGCTGATGATGTTATATTGCACTTTCACTCTACTCTTTTCAATTATAGTGTGTAAGTTATATATTGTAACATGGTGATGATATTTATCCTGCTAATGGTTCCACATCATCCTACTTTGACATTCATAGGATGTAAGTTGTACATTCTGGCATATTGAACAGGCTAATCATACCAATGATCACATCTTCTCCTCTCACTTTGTGTTGTAACCATAGCCTGTGAGTATACATTCCACTGTCATACCATAATAAAATAAGTGATAACATTCTATTCCTATTCCCCCTCTAATTGATAGAAGGTAAGTTTTCATACTTTTTCATATTTTAATTATCACCTACATATTCTTCATCACTATTAGGCAATGGTTAGGAAGGATAAAGTATACCACTTCCTTTTATCTACTTTTTATTCTAATATTTTATCATACAGTCACATATTTCTGCAAGTCAAGTTGATATTCTGAAACCAAACCATTGGGTAAGTATTCTAACTTTCAAATTACACTGAAATCTGATTTAAAATCAAAGGGCAATCCTGCCACAAGGAAGCAGATCTTTCAGACTGGTATTGGTATGTTTTAATTGCTTACTATTCATGTCTTCATTAGTACTAGACACTATTGATTTCTTATCATATAGGTGTAATTCTTATATTGGAGCATTCTTTCCATCTTTTCCAGAAAAATGATCCCCAACCAGTTGTATCTGCTGCAGAAAAGTACAAAGCATCCAACATACCTGCTAGAGTTGGAGCAGCCATGAAGGAAGTCTTCAAGAAATATGACAAAGCATCCAAAGAGGAGAAGGTGGATATGGTATTGCATGTCATTCTTCAGAACTATATGGGTGAGTCTGGTATATCTTTTAATATGTTTTTCCATTAATATTTCTATTTTAGAAACTAAATAGCTTGGTCCTTCTGCCAAGGCCATGATATCAAGCAACTCTGAAGGCTAAAGTTGGGTGACAAGAGACTGAGGAAAGATGGTTTGAACAACAAAGGATTCATAGAAATGTATCAATTTCTTGGTGAAATTTCCATGTGCATAATTGTTCCTTGAAGTTCCATGTCTTGGCAGTGTTGAATAGCAAACTTGTGGTGTTTTTTGTTTCACAAAGCACTGACTCGGATATCTACTTATCCATGTATCAAGACAAGTTGAGAACAGGTGATATCAATGATGAAGTTCATCCAATGCATTCCACCTCTCATATTCCACGAGTGCAGCATACTGCATCTCTTGAATCCTGAGAGGACAGATAGATAAGGTTAAGGCAACTTTTCATTATGCATTTGTTTCAATCAAAATCACATTTCTACCACCAAGTTGAAATTAAAACCACATGGTGAAAGAAAAACTAGGTCCTATCCAACGACTTGAAGCCCCAGCAACTCAGATGAATCCACCAGCCATCACATAGTATTTGGAGAAGCAAGTACTATGCATTCTTCACATCAGGTAACACAAGACAAGTGACATAGATATCATCTTGACAGTCACAACAGAACCTACTACCGACTACAATGCCCGATGTAGCAGACACACACTCTCGACCGGTAACAGCTCGCTCTCCCTAAACCGTACACTCACTGCACCCGGCCTCACCACGCGCATCCAACCCCTCCCCCGCCGCTCCCGTTCGAGCACCAAACATAAATGGGCATGTCCCCCACGCAGCGCCGCATACCCAGGCGGACCAGGTCGCATGTCATAGTCGACGACGCCGAGCGCATACTCTCGCTCCCGTTCCCGTTCCCGCTCTCGTCCCCGTCCGACTTGAATATCGCTGTAACGCTCACGTGGGTCACGTTCATGATCATGGTCGTACGTCCGTGACGACCCGTGACCCTGTTGGACTGTGGCGGCGGCGGCAAGAGGAATGTACATGTGGATGGGCTCCTGAGTCGTCGCGAGCGCAGGCGTCAGCATGAACCGCGCATTGTGGGCGTCGGTCGGTTCAAGGGGTTCACAGTAAACGGGGACGAGGACGAGTCGGGTTCGGAGGCCGAGCTTCGTGAGCTCGTACGCGGGGTCACCAAGCGCGCTCGATGGCGTGGTGAGCTCGCCTTGGGAGACTTGGGGGCTGTAGCATTGTGGAGAGGAAGGTAGGGCAAGAGACCATTGCGAGGGTTTTCCTGCCCACGCGAAAAAGTCTGGTTCGGTGCATTGCTCCACGATGGCGCTCATGAGCTTATAAAACGCGCGGGCACCCTCACCGTACGCGATCGGTATGGTGACGTCAAACAGCCCAAGAAGGGAGTACGCCATGTCCTCGACGCGAGACGTGGCGCGCTGCGATGCCCACCTCATCTTTTCGGATACTCTGCTACATCTTGGGGCAAAGTTTCGTATGTCAGCTTCAAGGATGCCTGTCACTTTGGCAATGGCGGCGACGACCGCCTCGCTGTTCTTGTCATTGACGCGTTGGTCGTCACGGTTGTCCCTTGCGGTACGTTCTTCCTTCCGCCCTTCCACGACTACAGGACTGATCGGGGACCAGTCCTTCCCATAAAACCGAATCTTGCGCGAGAGGAGAAGCTCCTGTAGAGTCCAACCTCTCGTGAACCATGGCTCTGACATGAAATCCTCCAGCGTCGACGAATTCCCGAGATGAACGATGCATATACCGGCCTCCGAGTACCACACACCCATCGATAAAATGGCTTCTTCGAGCTCCGTGCTACTCTCCTTATTGATGCAACACGTGTCCGTCCAGACGTACTCGCAACCGTAATCAGTTCGGGCTTTCTCGCAGAATTTGAGCAGCTTCTGATATCCTGGTCCACTCGGGGCAGACCTTTTGCTGACTTGAAGCCTCTTATTGGGTAGTTCGTGAAATAGAGGTTCACCGTTGCCCCATCGATGGGAAAAGCTGGCGAAGTTGATCGTCGACCGGATATACTCGGTCTTTGCGGAAATATGTCAGGATCCCCCTGGAGCACGAGCTAGACCGCGGACTTACAAAAGGAGCAAGGACGTCTGGATCTATCACCGAAACCCCCAGCTTTCTGGCCTCCTCATCTTGCTCGAGCAACAGTTTGGCGAGATGCGAATCCGAGAGGGAGTCGATCCGTGGCTTGAACGTCTCCCATACCTCGTTCCGCGTAACGAGTGTCATGTCTGTGACACGGAGAAGATGGGTTGGAAGGGTGTTGAAGACATACGTTTCAAAGGTGGTATGAAGACGTTGACGTGCCAAGGTCTCTCGTTCAGCGAGGCTGAGTTGCAGGATGGGAGGGGCTGTTGGAAGTGGGGTAGCATGACGTCGGGGCGAGGAAGACTTGCTTCGAGCGACCCTGCTTGCAGAGCTGCTGCGTCCGCGATGACTGCGTGTGCGTACCCCATAATCTGACGTGCTATTCGTCGCCGTAGAGGACTGGCGTCGTGGAAGGTGGGGCGCGACGTCAGGCCCAGGACCGGGTCCGGATGTCGCCCATCCATCCCGACCGTCACGATGTCGGTGGTAAAAGTGGATGTGGGAGGAATCTTGGGGGAGAGGGTTGGCACGGCGCCTGGATGACCCAGGGGCATGCTGTGGTGGGGGTCGTGAATAAGAAGGGGTGTAGTATGGGTCGTCGTCGTCGTCGGGGTAGTCGCTCCTCGAGGTGAGCCTGGTTTGACTCCGGTGCGGTCCGGGATGGTTTGCGTATGGCATGGCTCAGTCGATGGTGGAGAGAAGAGGGAGCCCCGTGCCCTGGATGAGCTGGCGTGTTCATCGTGTCCGATGATCGATTGGCTGCGTCGAGGCTCGTGGGCGCATTACAAGTCACACGGTACGGGGCAGGTGGGAATTATAGCCTCGACTCTTTGGGAGGCTAGGGATTATAGTAACGACATATGGTAGTTGTGAGTTTTGGGCGACGTGAATGACGAGGGATAAATATTAATCCCAACATTGCAGGGCCTTCCATTACTACCCATGTCTGCAACTCATAAATTAGGTTGACCGTTGTCACCGTTGCGCGGCTACCCACGCTGCTTCGACCATTCCACCCAAGGCAAAGCAGCCACATGCCCAGAAGACAGCGCTGTGAAGGAGGAATCGGCATACTTTTACAGGTAGACCTGGCAAAATCAAGCAAGCTGTCGAGCACACCTGGACCGTACTTGGTGTGTCCAACGACCAGTCTCAAAGCCCCAAGTCGCATTGCTTGCAAAGGATGCGAGGCCATCACCCAAATCCAACCGCTCAAACCACCACCAGGTGGGACTGGATATGCTAGTAGGGTCTGCGGAAGCATATGTCAGGCGCCACCTGTAATATATCACCATGAGCCAATGCATGAATGGATGATGCACGACGTCGGACACATAGCAAGTTGTAACTTTCCCGACCTTCCGACACTCGTGATCGAATATTGTTGGCCGATCTCCACCTGCGACAAGCCGAGGAAGGCCCATCGACGAGCTTCGTGCGTCGTTCCGGGACACGACGCTCCAGTGGCTGCGCTGGACATTGTCTGCGCCATTTCGACAATACAACCGCAAGGAGAAGTTACATTAAGGAATGAGATCAACGGAATACGAACAAGAATAAGACACTTCTAAGTTCCAGCGTTTGTGACTACTTCCAATCGAATTTCGGACCACAATAATAGATGGACATGAGAATGTTGGTGTGATCCCCGTTCGGGTAGCTCAAGGAAGAGTACTTCATGCGATGCCAGTGACCGCGTGTGAAGGCAAGATCCCCTACAAAACCTTGGCCCTGCATTGCATATGGGGGTGACGATGCTGATCATGATTGAACTTGTGGAGGATCTGGGGGCGTCGGGTACTCATTTCGAAGATCAGAAGCCGTGCTGCTGTTCAAAATTTCTTCCACGGTTCGTGTTCTTATCATCGACTCCAAGTCCAACATGGGCAACACCATTTCTCTCATCCGCCATGCATTCGCCGAACTACTCGACAACGTACGCACGTTCCGAACATTGAAGGAACGCATTGAAGTCGAACCGGGTCTACCCGTCGAGAACCCGACCCGTTCATTCTGGATGTACCCTCCGTCTCCTATCGCACGCCATTGTTCCGACCTACCCCAGTATGCGGACGTCGTCGTCATCGGGTCGGGTATCACGGGCTCTTCTTTCGTCAAAACCTTGTTAGATCGAGCTCACGAAGAGGGACGGCTCCCAGTGGTGCTGATGCTCGAAGCAAGGGAGGCTTGCTCTGGTGCAACGGGAAGGTATGTCTACATTTACTGCACTCCAGTGACTCGTAGATGCAACCTTGCCACTATATAGGAATGGTGGTCATATTTCACCACCCCTCTATCAGGATTACGCAGTCTTACGTGAAGACCATGGCGAAGTCGTTGCACGAAAGATGATCAAGTTTCGTCTCGCTCATCTGCATGAGCTGAGGCGTGCAGCAGAGGAGGAAGGAGTGCTGGAAGAATCTCAATGGCGTCAAGTCGAGACCGTCGATGCGTTTTACAATCAAGAACTGTTTGCAAAGGCGAGAGCAAAGGTACAATGTTATCAGCAAGCATTACCTTTCGAAGCATCCCATCATCGGGTGTATGATTCTGAAGAAGCGATCAAGGTATGATTCAGTTGCTCCAGCAACGAACGTGTGACGAAACGGTGTGTAGAAGTACCACTTGGCATCAGACGTCGTCGGGTGTATTGCATCCGGCGCAGGTGCCTTGCATCCATACAAATTCGTGACGGGTATCCTTTCAAAACTGTTAGCACGGTTCCCCGACAAGTACGTGGTTCATCCGAATCTAGTTCAGCGGACCTAAATTGCGAGATAACCATAGCTTCTTCCTCTGTACCAATACGCCGTGCACCTCGATCACGAGTCCTTCAATATCAGACCCACTGTACACCGTCGTCACACCGAAGGGATCGGTGACAACGCGTCATGTGATCCATGCGACGAATGGTTGGTCGTCACAGCTATTGCAGCCTATGCGAGGCAAGATCATCCCGTTCCGTGGGAACATGACCGCACAGCGCCCGGGGCAATCCATTTCCGCGGAGACACTCCAGAGGTCGTTTATCTTCTATGAAATACCTGTTGGCTATGACTACCTCACGCAGCTGCCCAACGGCGAACACGAGTTTATGCTCGGAGGAGGGTTCGCACAAGAGGGACACGAAGGATACGAAGCAGTTGCGAACGCGGACGACAGCACGTACAGCAAGCGCATTGGCGGACATCTTGGAGGTATCCTGCCGAGATACTTTGGCGAAGACAAGTGGGGGCGCGAGGGACAGCCCCCTGAGGGAGACACGAGTGAGTGGTCCACGGGACGGGTGAAGGCGACCTGGAGTGGCATTCTCGGCATCTCGGCGGACCTGCTTCCTTGGGTCGGTCGCTTGTCGCCTTCGATGTCTGGGCGTGCGGCTCCCCCGGAACAAAGTCGGCCCTCAAGTCAAAGTGCAGATAAAGCGTTCATTTCTGCTGCTCGTGGAGAATGGATTGCAGCTGGGTACTCTGGGGAAGGGATGGTGCATGCGTGGATGAGCGGGAAGGCGCTCGCCGAGATGGTTCTGGGAAGGGAGCGGGAGGGAAACCTTGCAGAGTGGTTCCCAGAAATCTTGCGGGTTAGTGCGGACAGATGGAAGAAGGCCAAGCCCGAAGGTTTACTCGATTTTATGAGTAGAAGTTGATCAGTGTAAATTAGCCTTAGTCAGCCTATCAAGAAATGGAACGAAGACGATTGGTCTACCCACCGCAGCGCTAAAAATACGTCGACGTGGTGGCCGAAACTTAAATGTCTGCAACGCTCATCGCCTCTTTTTTGTTTTTGCAGTTCTCCTTCGTTCCCTGTCTGTCATGGATGCACCACCAGGAAACCAAACCAACTTGACCTGGGCCAATGTCGGTCTCGGTCTCGCCTTTATCCTCTTTAATGCCTTTGTCTCCGCTACCCTTCATCTCGGCGTCGGTAGCTCGCTCATCACCTCGGCAGTCCGCTGCGTCGTGCAGCTCGCTATCATGGGTTTGGTCCTACAAAGAGTGTTCGAAACCAACAACCCATGGGCTGTCGGAGCCATTGCGTGTACGTTCTTTGCACCGCTCGACTTTCTATACTCACTCATGTGCCGAACAACGCGCGACAGTCATCTTGAACTTTTTGGGCACGTTCGAGGCTGGTGCGTAGCCATTGCATGGGCACTGTCTGTTGTCGTACGCTGACATACAGTCCGCAGTCGCAAACAAGTCCAAAAAACGCTTCGACAATATGGTGCCTCATATCCGTCGTTCATGCCACTCTTGATGGTGTTAACAATTGTCTCGCGTAGTTTTCATCGGTTCTGGTATCCATGCTGGGCTCCACGATACCGGTCTCAATCATCGGTGCCCGATATGCAATGGCTGTGGACCCATTCTGGGCACCCGAACAGTACAGTACGCCCATCGTTTCGTACATTCATTGGAGTGGGCTTACGTTACCCTGCTACATATAGTTCCCATGGTGGGCATGCTGTGCGGGAACACCGTCTCAGGTGTAGTGGTAGCGGTCGCCTACGTCTTGAAGGAGATGTAGTATGTATCCCATGTATTCTCTTTTTATCTCACCCTGTGCTGCGTCTGACGGCCATATCCCCTAGCGACAACCGGGACAAGGTCGAAACCTATCTCGCGTTTGGGGCCTCTCGCTTCGAAGCATGTCTACCGATCGCCCGTGATGCCCTCCGTCTCGCGCTCACTCCCACCATCAACCAAATGAGGTCCGTCTTTCTCACCCCTCCACCCTGCTCCAACATATCTGCTCATCGTACTTGTACTCGATCCGGGCTTGTGTGTCTGTGTGCATGCAGCGTCATCGGTATCATCTCTATACCCGGCATGATGACCGGTGCCATCCTCGGAGGTTCCTCCGTCGAACAAGCGGCCAAATTACAAATGATCATCATGTTTATGATTTCAGCCTCGACGGCGCTCGCTGCGATCGTCACCACCGTCGTTACGCTCTCCGTCGTCGTCGATAACGAGCACCGCGTCCGACCGGACCGCGTCGACATCAAAGAACATGCCATCTGGCGCGCGAGGAACTGGGTGTTGGCACGGATCGTGGATGGGGTCAGGGCCGCGGTGGGGTGTTGTTGCAAACGAAAGCCGGAGGAGCGCATGAACGGCCGTGAGGAGCGGCTGCTTGGATGAGGGATAGTATGGATCGACTTGACCCGGCGGTAATTTATTTTCGGATGTTCGTGCTCATCTACTGGAAATGGATGAGTGGCACCTTGGACGACCTGGGATGAGATGAAAGGATATGGTGGGTCCGATTTATGAAAAAATGTATATCGCTTGCGAGGTGGCTATGCTGATTACAAAATACACGTCGACCTTTGACAAACTGGCGAAATTTTGGGCTCTTATTCGGAAAGTAATGCTACAGGGAAGGGCTCCAGCCGTCCTCCCGGAGTATATAAGGGACAGCGAGGATCTCCAAGCATGATTGGAGATACTTAGGAAGTCAACTCCATTGTGAACCGGGGCTCTAGTTTGATAGGTCGATCCTCAGCGAACTTGAGTGATTCATATTCACGATGGCAGGCTACAAGGAAGCTTCCGCAAGCGTGCACCCGACACCTGTCCCACATGGAGTCCAGTGCTCACGGACGTATATATCTCGTGATGCCAACGAGGGGGAACGAGAGTACGAAAACAGGTCGAGTCCGTACTCCAAGTCAAGTCCAGCCTTTGGTGCACTCGTCAGAGCGCGATCGTCATTGAACGTACACGAACGACGGACATGTCATTTGCAGGTACGTAGGGCCTGCTAGACTAGTTCTGAGATCGTCGTTCGAGCAGATCTCTGATGGCTTCGAAAGAATTCTGAGTCAAGACGATCACATCTTGTGTCAATATGCGGATATGGACGAGGTCTCCTGGGCAAAAGCAGGTGAGCAGAGATCAAGTACAAGAACGAGGCAATCGCCGCTCACTGTACTTCTCGCCGAGCCTCTCGTACGCGACCTATGGTTCAGTAGTCGGTATATCGAACATATTCACTAGGAAGGGCAATCCGGGTAGTCCATGCGGAAAGCTGGCCCTGATCAAGGGATCCCCTCCGAGTCCGGACGTAATTCCTGCAGCCAGGAAGGAGAACAATGCAAAGAACAAGGTATCGGTATCCATAACGGACAGCAAGGGGATCGGGACAGGCGATAATCATCTCGAACCACGCGGCAGGTCTTTATCGTCTTGCGGCTACCAAACGTTTTGCCGTCTAGGATGTATGCCAGTGACCGCTTTGGGATCTCTCGGGGTGATATTTCGTCGACTGGACCACCGATCTGGGAACTCAGGAACACATCCGGTGGCGGGACTTCCAAGAAGTATCCGAGCTTTCGGAAGGGCGACAAAAATGGTCGGTTCGATGGTGGTTAACATTGACATCCGTGGGATCAGCTGTAGATCATCTCACGAGGGAAGAACTAGCTCAACGGTGCCCCTGCAGAGACTGCAGAGAGCGGCTCGGACTCACTACATCGTACGGACTCGGAGTCGCGCACCCTATCGTCGCTCGTTTGCTGGGTAGCACATATGGCTGATGGCGCTGCCAGCCTCGAGGACTTCTGCAATGAAGCTTATGTAGAATGTTGAGAGCCTGCGCAGCTCAAGCGGGCCCCTCCGAGGCACTGCCAGACAATCGTGCCAGTGAACGATCCAAGAGCGCAATACCAAGGTTGCCTTTCCATTCCACGAACTGGGTTAGTAGTAGGCTTGACACCAGCCTGAGTGCCTGTCATGAGTGTTGGAATCCGACTTCAAGTTCCCGCGACATACCATGTTAGCATTGTCAATGCAAGTTCCATGTTCACATTTATTTGGTTGAATAAAAAAAAGTGCAAGTCAATGCAGGCCGTACACCGACCGCTGTGGGATCTCCGATACCTTCCCTGCCATCCTGAGCTTGCTCAACAAAGCCGGATTCAACTTCCACAGGTTAAATCCTGGTATAGCCTCATCGACAGCAGGCTATTCCTCACCAGCCATAGACTCGGAAATCAGGTGTGTAAAAGAGCAAGACGAGATCGTCGACGGAGCCAACGGCTTCGTCTTGTTTATGTCCACGATGGCTCGCAGGAACGCTGACAAGACGGGAGGTGCGTGTTCATGGAGGAACAATGATGCACCCGTCTGAGCTGCAAGGTTGCACGTGAACTGTGGTGGTGATAAATATCAGACAATGAAGAGGGTAAAGTCTCTCACCGTTCTGTTGCCCCGAATATCATCGATTGAACGCGGCCGCTACTCCCCCCGGATAGTTTCCCGTCAACGCGCGCATGAAAATGAACATCGCAAAGAAATTGAGAGATCAAAAGCAATGCGCAGAGGAAAACAAGATGTTTGAATAAGAAGCCCTTCTTACGCGATGCCCTTTGTCGAACCAATTGGTCGATAGCGTCGGAAGTGGGCGAGAGTAGAAAATGAAATTTGACTCACACCCAGCGTGCGCCTCGCGCGGCAGTAATATTGATAAGCAGTACCACATACATGATGATGCGTCATTCCTTCTGCCCGAGCGCGCTCAATATAGACACGAATACGAATGGAGCGATAAGCATAGACTGTATCCGATGATCGAGTGCAATACCAAGAATCGCCATCGGGATAGTACCGAGAAGTTTGGGAAGATGTGCCGTTAAAGTAAGTATGTGCGAGAGATATCTGAATGACACAAACAACAATGAGCTAGAGAAAATATCGATGCCTCCAATCAGATACTTATACCCCACTCGGTGCTTTTGCCAAGATAAACATTAAAGTACAGACCGTAAAGCTCTGGTTACAAAGACCATTGATTCCAGAATTACGAATCAACGGTGACAGTAAATGCTATGTAAGTGAAATGTGTTGATTAGCAATTTCCCATGATAACTGAGGCTATGGCTGACCTACAGACGCCTGGCAGTGCTACTAATAAACCGGCTTTGACGAAGCCAAGGAAAGTGGCGTGGCCTGGAATGACTCGAAACATGCAGAATCTCCAAGTAACGCGAACATCCGAGCAACAAAGTACTCGGTTCCGATACAATCGCAGTCAGCAAGACGTCTCACTCAGGTCGATAGTGAAAGCAACTGTATCAACCTCTGTTTCTTCTCAAAGTGCACAAAAAGGAACGACCATCACCATCACCCAGTTTGAAGCGGACACTCAGAGCAAAGGCAGCCTGAGATGTCGCGGATGATCAACCTGTATGGCAAGCACGTAGACAAGATAAAGAGAGGACGAGCCGCCACTGCTGAAAAGACTCCATCAGCTGCACTTTCCTCCGTTGCGAAATTGTGGAGCACAATAAGAACTTCGCTGACCTCGGCATTCAGACCCTCGTTCGATTCCAGAAGGTGGAGTTCAGTATTATCCATCTCAAGAAGGATACCAGTAAATTTGTCAGAAAACTCGGGTTGAGAACCCTGTGGATCATCAGGATTAGTTATTCAGTCGAGCACTGTTAAACGTATGGGGCGATCTTCATAGAGATGACCTCACATAGCATTTGCTTCTGTTGCACAGGAGACGCGTTCGCAAATGTGCGGCTGTGCGACTGTGAGACTGGGAACCTCCGGCTAGGCAACGGGTGCAGGCGGCACCGGCGCACGAGGAGCTGCGTAACGATCAAACTTGTATTAATATGCCTGTTGATTGCGGGTGCTCGGTGCTGGTGCTGGTGCTGGGGGAGGGCGAGTAGCAGGAGCGCCTTGAGGGGACCATTTGCTGGAGGACCGTTAGCACCCGGGATAGATGTGATCAGGTTGGTTGGGAATGAACCGGGTCCGTGAGCGCTGGATCCGCGAGAGGCAGGGGTAACCCGGCAAACCATACTGAGCTCCATAAGGGAGGATAGGCATCCCGGGAACCTGGCCTCCAGCAGGAGGGTAGCGAGGACGAGGAGGCCCATCATGCTCGGCTGGCCATCACCCATCACGTTGCGACCTTGACACGTTGGGACAGGAGGATAGAAAATAGGGCCATTTATGTGTCTGCCAGGAATTCCAGCCGCCGCTGCCTGTTGCATGCGGTTGCGGTTGCGCTGAGGTGGTTGTGGAAAACACTGGCAGGGGCAACAACTTTTCAAACCCCGACCGGATTTGTGGTAGTATCCTCCGTTGATATGACACTCCGTACCATCAAAGCTGCGCGAATGCGTTGACGAGGTTTTCATGTTGTTCAAGTTTCAGGAATGAAGTATGTTCAACAATTTCACGTCCAAATTCTCGTGAATATGCCACGCTGTTTTGAACACCCCTGAAATATAATGCAGGTCTTTCGATGTTTTCCAATTTGCCAAGTTCATTCTGCTCCTTATTAAAATATATCAAGGTCCTATGCATTCTTGGTGCGACAGTCTATTCCTTCCGTCCAGATTTCGACAAACTACGGTGATATTTCACTGCATAGGAGGACACACTCTGTAATCATCGGATTATTTTTTCTCGACCGGCCAAAAAATGTCAGTCGGTGAGAACCATCATCACCCTCATTTCATTATCAACGTCCTGCGTTTTACAGTACTCGCCATCCGCTAACTCTGAGGCACCGGATCAAATTGATCAGATCGTCAGCATCAGTATGTGAGCACTCCAGCTGTATCATCTGGTATGAAGGAAGGCTTGCATTCATTAACAATTCACCTCAGCGCATGAATACATCATAATGACAACACATTACAGGAAAAAAAAGACCGAAGCACTATGTGATCGTGACCATGTTGCTTAAGTTGGTTGCCTCCTATCTCCTACTCCTCCGCGTGTGTAGCACCTAAAGAACATTCGGTGGTCAGCATCCATTTTTCCCGGCGCAGAATAGACACTGACTGTTACACTTCAGTGATGCGGTGTGCCTCGCTAACCCTTCGGGTCGCGTGTACGGTTTGCCGCAGTTGTAGCACCTGAATCGAACACCCAGATGGATAGACTGGATGTGCCTTGGGATATTCATCCATTGCAAGGTGCTGGAGCACCCTATCAATGGGCATTGGACAACTTGCCGCTGCGGATGCCTATGACCATGAAGACGGAGGTGCGATTTGATGGACGTGACTGAACCATTCAACGGCAGAGTGCAACCCAAACTGCCAGCGAGCCCGCAATTGGTCGGCAAGGCGAAAGGAACAGCAGTAAAGCCTGCATGTACGTTCTGCACTCCATTTTCATGAAAGGTTTCATGCGCATGACCTGGGAGGGGAGTCAGCAGGTCACCATGGTGCATATCAGCTCTTACCGGCTATGGTTGGTCCTTCGACGGGCGGGAATACGAGCCAAATAGTATCAGATTCCTCGCTGGGAATCACTTCGTGAATCAACGAGAAATTTGCCTGGCTCCCAGCATCGAGGACGGGCAGTAGGTGGGGAGTATCTGCGCCGGGTGGGAGATATATGTTCGATTGCGTACCAGGGCCAAAGGTATGTTCCTGCATGTCAGGTCGCTGGATTTGAGGACCTCCAAAGGCAAGGCCTCCTTTTATACCCGCAGGTAGAAGGACACTCCATTCGAACTCGTGCGATCTCCTTTTGGTCCGTATGGCGTCAATATTGAGTTTTCGAGGATTTTGCAGTTCTCGTGGTTCACTGGTAATTCAGGTATAATGATGGGGTTAAGGTTGACATAGGTAGCCACTGATTATCGTCTCCCTTCAGCTTTGAGATCTGATCTTTCTAACACTATCTTTAATGTTACAGTCCGCGGCAGGTGAGGAAAGCTGTGTGTTGACATTGACCGAGTAGGAGAATGCGTATCAATATATGGTGGGGAGCCCTGAGGCGAGAGCATGGTGTTTCATATAATTATTGAGTCCGAAATTCGAATCGAGCGGCACAACCGGACACCCAAGTTCGGCCCGGCAGGAGTCCCCCCGAAAACGAGTAGGATAGTGTAGGACTCCTGGGCCCGTGGGGACATGGTTTGACAGCATTATTTCGTGATAACTTCCTTTTCTATATCAAGATCGCTCGGATTCGCGTTTCAACAAGAAACAGCGGGGGTCCAGGGGTTGTCCCACTGATCTCATACTTCGAACCGGGTTAGCCGAGGTTTCTGACCAGTTTCTGACCAGTTTCTGACCGACGAAAAAGGGATACATAGTGTAGATTTTAGAGCTCGCCAAACAGCCAAAATCTTTCTCTGCCATGTTACGTTACTTACAAGACCGCCGGGCAGATTGGCAGTGCCCGGCCTTGAGCGCAGAAAAATTTGCGTATGGCGGTGCTTATACCCTTACGTAATGTACCCGAAAGCAGTTTCTGGTAGTCCCATGAGTGATCCAGGTAGTGGATGACTTTCCGTGGGCAAAAATGCAGCAGGATAGATTAATCTGATTAATATTGGCCCAAAAGGGAAGCTGCGCCGTGATGCCGAAGCTAAGCGAGAAGCGTTTGAAATTGACCACCCTCCAATAAATTTTAATCTGAAGAGGGGGTCAGAACCCCTTCAACAGATTATTTACAACGCTCGCCATCCATTTTTGGGCATCAACACCCGTGACACCGCTTATGTCAGCAGCTCGCTACGGCGGCTGTGCTTTTCGTGTCGAGCGTCCACCACACCCAAACCACACCTATAGGCACGAGCCTACCTTAACTGAGCTGACAATGCTGACTCTTTGTTGCATGTAGACACCGTCTAAATTTTCCAGGGACATGCAGCTCTTGATGCTGCCGATCGCTCAAACTCGGGCCTAATGCTGGCCCACATGGTCTATGCCGGGGTTGGAACCCGATGGTATGCAGATGCTTGTATGCATCGGGGTCCCCGCTGTGGTGGCGCTGCTCCCGACACCTTGGCATGTTGAAGAAATGGTGTGTACATTCCCCGACAAGCGGAATTTGCTACTTTCCCGCAACTCGGAGCTCATCCAGCAAGGCACACAGCTGGCAATAGGTGTTGCAGGAATGGAGGGCAGCGTAATGATTGACCATCAAGCGGGCGAGTGCAACACATAAATACAAGTCGTATGGTCTGTCTGGTGGGTCCGTCGCCAATACACATTCCTCCTCTCAATCGAAATGTCCAATAATCAGGAACCTCGCCAGCCTTCGCAGCTTGATGGAATTACCCCAGAACTGCGATATGACGATACAGGCAATCATTGCCTTCGCCATGGGTCTCACATCGTGGTTTTGCATTGGTAAGTGATTTCTATTTGATATATAACCTTCGTTCATCAGTACGTCTCTTCCTAACCTGTCTCGCCGATCCGGTGGTGCCACCCATGGCCCTGCTGCTTGTTCTGATGTCAACCATTGGTCTGGTGACTCACTGGCTCCCTTCGCAGAGGTATGTGTATCGTAAACACTTGTAAACTACTCTAACGATTTTTTAGCACCATAAGATCGGTCCAAACCCCTGGACCTTATCAACACCCGCTTCGTTCTCGCACCGTCTCCACGAGGATTAGGAAGGAACTGGGAACGACAAAGATACAAGTGGTTGTGATGTTGTCTCAATACGGGACTGCCGTGCAATCTCAACTGCCGCTACGATGGCAGTGACTCTGAGTGCATTCTCATAGTCTTCATCTGCTATTTCCTCGTCTTCTTCATTGGCTGCTGCGAGATCAACGAGGGCGTCCATGTTGCGCACAGCGCTAGCACTGATAAAATATCTGACAATAAAGGGAATATTTTACTCTGACAACCCACGGTTTATTCAGGTGTATAGATTATTGGATTATCAACGATTTCTAACTCCGGTTTATTATATTCTCTGGATTATCAGCCTATGGAAAGTCATTCAGTATCATATGTATTCTAATGACGATAGTGGCACCGCCCTGTTGTACGCACATTCCTAAAATCTCGGAACCCCCAGACGACCAAACTCCCTCCCGTTCCAATCGCGTGCCCATCGTCGAGTGGGAGCCCGACTCGAGACTCTGTTGTCCGCTCCTCCACCCCTTCCCGCGTGACTGTGCCGATTTACAGGTTTACGGCAGAGCCATGTAAATTTTTCTGATTATAGTAGATCACGCTGGGCCGCCATTGGATGATCCGCTATGTTCATGAAGTGCTGAAGCACCCTTGCGAAGGAGCACGTTCTCGGAATGTCCGTGAAGCTATTGCTGTGCCTTGGCAAGTATATATCTTTAGTCACAAAAACGTGTATCACGATCTAGCTACGTCGTCCTATCATGCATTCATGTTTCGATTACGTCGTCTTACGAAGCACCGTCAACCCAAAATAATCCATAACTCTTTTGCAAGGTGGCTTTGTTGACGACATGGCGTGTGGCAAGTGTTACCACCGATATTGTGGTTCTTCCAACCTGCCGCTCTGGCCACTTTGATTTAATTTAGCTGCTTTCACACCCCTTGTTGTGATGCTATCTGTGGAATATTGGGTAAAGGTACCTGATGTATCACCCAGCCTCGATGAATCTCGTTCCGTCATGCTACAATGTTCATCCCCATTTCTCCATTTTGTCAATTATTATTCCTAGTCCAACTGAAAAAGCAATTGTGCAGATCACATTGTAATGTCGCCACCAGAGTACTTTATAGCATATC
Source organism: Boletus sp. MG55 (assembly GCA_003313885.1). Lineage (NCBI taxonomy): Eukaryota > Fungi > Basidiomycota > Agaricomycetes > Boletales > Boletaceae > Boletus > Boletus sp. MG55. Next base: position 13,468 of record QGOI01000302.1, on the reverse strand, counting down.
TACAAAGCATCTAAATGGATGGCCAACTTGAATTGACGTCATAAATTATGCCCTGATTACTTGGGGCAGATCCGGGTATCCGAGTCCCGTGTCACCCGTGACAAAGCTGCCGGTTGCCCGCCTAAATGAGTTGTAACCGGACGTGGACGGTGGAGGTCCAGGCCTTCTCCTCATGCATGGGACCGTTAAGTAAGGATATTCTTTGGTCAGCTTCAGGGCATCCATAATCCTCTTCGCAAGAAATGGACATGTATGACGTAGACTTTGGTAACTGATTACTTCGGCTCAGGCTCCACCTACCAAGGCACAAAATAGTGACGGCACTTGTCCCCAGGAAAGGTTTCCCGATGCGGCGAAATCATCCAATCTCCGCACTTCGCTACCCTTGTGGCACTGGTAGCAGCTGTCACGTTGCTACAAACTCCATATGCGTGGACTGCATTATACTTTGCAAAAATAAAATCGAATATAGGTCTATCGTACCATTGCCATCTCCGTCGTGCATGCGAACCTGTGCACTCTAGTCCCTGATCTCGTCCCACCTTGACGTCCTGCCTGTGCTGAACCTGCTAGAGGTTGACATGTGTATGAGCACTGTTTCGCATATTCCGGCCTCTGAGACGAGAGATATTTAACAGTGCCTCTTGATGATCCTATGCGTTACGCCCGCGATATGGTACGTAGTGTCCTTCAGTATATGGCAGCTTCACACACTATTAGTAGCATTCGGAGCCTCCCATCGCAACATCGGAGCCATAGTTTCAAGGTGCTGAGTGCTGAGCACCAGTACATAATCATTGGCACCCAGTATGTGTTCCGAACTTCAAGTTGTCCAACATCGAGAAAGAGAGGACGATGGGCGTGGTCACAGCGTTGTTGTTCGTTGTGCCACAACTGGTAACAACAAGATGAATATATGTACCATCGTGTGCACGAATGTGGGGAATAGGGAGTCAAGTCGGTCGTCCGAGTCATTCTGGACTGCGAAGCTAACGATCGCGTGCTCGATATCATTCTTCTAGAATTTGGACGTCCGGCTCAGGGATGCAGTAATTTGTTCTGTTACTTTTTATATCGCAATCAATAGTACCACATCTTGTAGCTGCATACAACGGTGCATCTCGAGCGCACTATAAACGAATTTTTTTATTTGGTTATCTAAAAAGGGAGGGAAGGGGGATGGGCTGAAAATCAAACATTCGTCACAATATATACTTCGTGTTCACAAGTTGCGGTCGGGGCATTCCATCCGGCGCCGAGATGGATAGACCAAACGCCGTGTCTTGAAATGCTCATCCATTGTAACTTATCGGAACAACCTGTCCACGGACATTGAACCATCTCTCTTCCTTCGTGCTTATGCCCATGGAAAGATTGTTCCTCCTTATGGATGGGAGCTTGCCATCAAGTGAGTGATTGCATGGTGTATGTATTACCACCGAGTCTGCAAGGGTCACAAGAGGGGGTGCGATTGTCGTGAATAATATAAAGTGATTGTAATAATCGTACCTGAAGCAGCCAGTACTGAGGAGCCCATCCAGCTAGGTCCGTCACGCATGTGTGGAACGACAGTGTTGTCTGATGTGACGCTGATGCCACCAGATGGAATGGACTCGGAGGGAGTGGGTACATCGAGTGAGGCCAAGTGATCGGGGCTCAAGAGTTAAGTTCAAAACCTCCGATTGTACTAGGCATCTACGCAACTAAGCACACGACGTACCGGAACATATATCCAGGGTAATCCCTCCAGCTATCCAACAGGGTAACTAGATCTGAGAGGAAAGAAGGGCTGTGAGTATATATGTTTCAATGTTTGTACTCCACGATATCGGCTCGGATTCCGTGGAACATCTCATTGACGAGATATTCGACCTGTTTGACTGCCAGTGGGTTATTCAGAAACGTAAGGAAGGATCTCGATCAACTATCGATTGGCAAGCGCGCGTGTGGGGGCTAATATCCAATCTCCCCTATCCAGTTACCCAATGAAATGGCCCAGGCCACCGCAAGTCCACATGTAAGGCTCAGCATGTGTACATCTTCCATTACGCCCACAGCACGGGCAACTAGCGTATAATGAAATGCCTTGGCAGTACTTGATGGTCGCCCAGATAAAGTGTCGGCGACGATCCAGGATTATCATTATCAGTGTGCTTCATTAGTGTCCGCGGAAAGAGTATAGGAGTGAATGGAGAATCCAAGTGAATCAGAGGATGCGTGGCCCAAATGTTGTCGTGACTCCCTGAATGTACTGCGACTCCCATGGCGCTTGAGCTTGAACGATTGAAAAAGGACTGTCCAGTCCACCCAACCGTCACCCATTCGGAGCAGCAAGCATTCATCCCAAGCACCGACCTACCGACTAGGATGCTCGATGCAGCAGACAACACCCTCGACCAGCAACAACTTGCTCTTACTAAATCGCACACTCACCGCACCCGACCTCGCCACGTGCACCCGTTCAAGCACCAAACGCAGATGCGCAGGTCCCATGCAACGCCGCATGCCCAGGCGGACCAGGCTGCACGTCACCGTCGACGAACCGAGTGCATACTCTCGTTCTCGCCCGCATCCCCATCCCACTAGGATCTCGCTGTAACGATCGCGCGAGTCACGCTGGTGATCATGGTCGTACGTCCGCGACGGACTGCGCTCATGTTAAACCATGACGGTGGTAGCGAGTGGGCGTACAACTGGATGGGCTCCTAAGCCATTGCGAGTGCAGGAGTGAGCAAGAACCACGCAGTGTGGACGGCAGTCGGTTCGAGGGTTCACAGTAGATGGGGGCGAGGACGAGTCTGGCTCAAGGCCGGCTTTGTGAGCTCGTTCTGGGAGGTTATGGGGCCATAGCATTGTGGGGAGGTAAAGGGAGGGACCACTGCGAAGGCTTGCCCGCCAATACAAAAAAGTCTGGTTCGATGTACTGTTCCGCGATCGCGCTCATGAGCTTGCAAAACGTGCGTGCGCTTGCGCCCTCACCGTACGCGATCAGCATGGTGACGTCAGAGTGCCCGAGAAGGGAGTTTGTATGCCATTCCTCGACGCGAGACGTGGTGCGCTGTGATGCCCATCTCATCTTTTCGGATACTCTCGTGCAGCTTGCCACAAACTTTGATTCTCGTCACTTTGGCAATGGAGGAAACGACCGACTTGTTGTCCTTGTCATTGATGCACTGGTCGCCACGGTTGTCCTTCGCGGCACGTTCTTCTTTCCACCCTTCACGACTACAGGACAGATCGGGAACCATTCCTTCCCATAAAACCAAATCTTGCGCAGAAGCAGAAGTTCCTGTAGAGTCTAACCTCTCGTGAATCATGGCTTTGACATGAAATCCCCCAGCGTCGACGAATCTCCGAAGTGAATAGTGCATATATCCGCCAACGAGCACCAGACATCCATCGATAAAAGGAACTCCATGCTCCTCTCCTCGTTGATTCAACATCTATCCGTCCAGACGTACTGCAATCGTGATCAGTTCGGGCATTCTTCGCAGAAATTGAGCAGCTTCTGATATCCCGGGCCACTCGGAGCCGACCTTCTTGAAGCCTCTGATAGGGCAGTTCGTGAAATAGAGATTCACTGTTGCTCCATTGGTGAGAAAAGATGGCGAAGCTGATCGTCGACCGATGTACTCGGTCTTTCCAGCAAAATGTCAGGTCTCCCGGGAGTATAATCTAGACCGCGGACTTACAAAAGGAGCGAGGACTTCTGGGTTCTATCATGGAAACGCCCAGCTTTATGGCCGCCTTGTCCTGTTCGAGCAACAGCATTGCGAGATGCGAATCCGAGAGGAACTCGATCCGTGGCTTGAACGTCTCCCATATCATTCCGCGTGACGAGTGTCATGTCCGTGCCGCAGAGAGGATGGGCTGAAAGGTATCGAAGATATATGTCTCAGTATGAAGATGTTGGCATGTCAGGGTTTCTCGTTCAGTAAGGCTGAATTGGGGGATGGGCTGGCTGTTGGAAGAGGCTAGCGTGATGTCTGTGCGATGGAGAGGAGCGGGCTGCTATGCCCGTGACGACTGCATGGGCGTACCCAATAGTCTGACGTGCTATTCATCATTATAGAGGACTGGCGACGCGGAGGCTGGCGTGCGATGTCAGGACCAGGCCCGGATGTGGCCCCATCCCGATGGTCACGATGCTGGTGGTAAAAGTGGAGTTGGCACGGGACCCAGAGGCCTGCTGTGGTGAGAGTGGGTCGTGCGTAGGCAGGGGCGTAGTGAAGGGTCGTTGTCTGAATCAGCATCGGGATGTCAATTGGCAGCGTGGCCCCAAGCCGAGGAAACTCTTCCACATCCTCTTCTGACGCTTCCTCCGAAACCGACTCTCATTCGAGATCCGCCTCCCCCTGGGGTGCCCCGCTCCATTCGACACTTCGGCGTCCAAGTCCTTCACCCCATTTCCCACCATCATCCTTTTGTGTTGACCTTGCCCACAGGGAAGGGCTCGGGCCGTCTTCCCGGAGTATGCAAGTGACAGCGAGGATCCCCAAGGATGATTGGAGATACTTAGGAAGTCCACTCTGTTGTGAACCGGGGCTCTAGCTTGATAGGTCGACCCTCCTCAGCGAGAGTCCCCTCGAAACTTGAGTGATTCATATTCACGATGGCAGGCTACAATGAAGCTTCCGCAAGCATGCACCCGACACCTGTCCCACATGGAGTCCGGTGCTCACGGACATGCAACGAGGGGAACGGGAGTACGAAAACAGGTCGAGTCCGTACTCCAAGTCAAGTCCACCCTTTGGTGCACTCGTCAGAGCGCGATCTTCATTGAACGTGCACAAACGACAGACATCTCATTTGCAGGTACGTAGGGTCTGCTAGACTAGTTCTGAGAGCGTCATTCGAGCAGATCCCTGATGGCTTCGAAAGAATACCGAGCCAAGACGATCACATCTTGTGTCAATACGCGGATATGGTCAAGGTCTCCTGGGCAGAAGCAGGTGAGCAGAGATAAAGTACAAGAACGAAGCAATCGCTCACTGTACTTCTCGCCGAGCCTCTCGTACGCGACCTATGGTTCAGTAGTCGGTACATCGAACATATTCCTTAGGATGGGCAATCCAGGTAGTCCATGCGGAAAGCTGGGATCCCCTCCGAGTCCGGACGTAATTCCTGCAGCCAGGAAGGAAAACAATGCAAAGAACAAGATATCGGTATCCATAATGGACAGCAATGGGATCGGCACAGGCGACAATCATCTCGAACCACGACGGCAGGTCTTTATCGTCTTGCGGCTACCAAATGTTTTGCCGTCTAGGATGTATGCCAACCGCTCTGGGATCTCTCGGGGGTGATATTTCGTCGACCGGACCCACCGATCTGGGAACTCAGCAACACATCCGGCGGCAGGACTTCCAAGAAGTATGAGAGCTTCCGGAAAGGCGACAAAAATGGCCGGTTCGACTCAGTGCTGGTTAACAGAGCGCTGTAGATCGTCTCACGAGGGAAGGAGTAGCTCAGTGCCCCAGTAGCCTAGCGAGAGTCAGACTCACTACATCGTACGGAGTCGCACACCCTATCGTTGCTCGTTTGCTGATTAACACATATGGCTGATGGCGCTGCCAGCCTCGAGGACTTCTGCAATGGTGTCGATGAAGCTTAGAATATTGAGAACCTACGCAGTCTGACTCAAGCGCGTCTCTTCGAGTCACTGCCAGATAATCGTGCCAGTGGACGATCCAAGAGCGCAATACAAAGGCTGCTTCTCCATTCCATGAACTGGTAGTAGTCACAGGCTTGACACTGGTGAGTCAGTGTTGGAATCCAACTTCAAGTTCCCACGAAATACCAGTAGGCACGGATTGGCCTAGTCTGGTGACCAGACCGTCAAATGGCGTCTATCGACGGCTTGCCTCATTTGACGGTCTGGTCACCAGACTAGGATTGGCCGCTGTGAGGCGGCGTGCGTCAATTTGAAGTTGATCCTACTAGCAATCAAAACAAGACAAGTTCTAGCGCCTGACAGCCTCAGGTTAGTGTTGTTGTCAATGCAAGTTCCATGTTCACAGCTTTTTGGGTGAATAAAAAAAGTGCGAGTCTATGTAGGGCGTACACCGACCGCTGTCTAGTAGTTACTCAACTGTCCGATGTCTCTCCAAAATCCAGAGTTGATCGTTCATCTCCATCTCCAGCACCCGAGCCCATTGATACAGTGGTATCTCCAGTACCTTCCCCGCCTTCAGCTTACTCAACAAAGCCGGGTTCAACTTCCATCGCTTAAATCCTGGTATAGCCTCAACGACCGCCCATTCCTCACCAGCCATCTCAGGAGATTCGGCAATCAGGTGTGTAAAAGAGGAAGACGAGATCATCGACGGAGTCAACGACTCCGTCTTGTTGTATGTCCACGATGGCTCGAATGACAGGAACGCTGACAAGACGGGAGGAGCGTGTTCATGGAGGAACAATGATGCACCCGTTTGAGCCGCAAGGTTGGATATATGCACATGAACTGTGGTGGTGATAAATATCAGACAATGAAGAGGGCAAAGCCGCTTACTGTTCTGTTGCCCCGAGTATCGTTGATTGAACGCGGCCAGTGCTACTCCCCCCGGATAGTTTCCCATCGAGGCGCGCGCGGAAATGAACGTTACAACGAAATTGATAGAAATCAAGAACAGTGCGCAGAGGAAAACAAGATGTTTGAATAAGAAGCCCTTCTTACGCGATGTCCTTTGTCAAACCAATTGGTCAGTAGGGTCCGAAGAGGGCGAAAGTAGAAAATAAAATGGGACTCACATCCAGCGTGCGCCCCGCGCTGCAGCAATATTGATAAGCGGTACCACATATATGATGAAGCGCCATTCCTTGTGCCCGAGTGCGCTCAATATGGATACGAACACAAAAGGAGCGACAAGCATAGATCGTATCCGGTGATCGAGTGCAATACCAAGAATCGCCATCGGGATAGTACCGAGGAGAAGTTTGGGAAGATATGCAGTTAAGTAGGTATGTGCGGGAGATGTCTGAATAACACAAACGACAATAAGTTAGAGAAAATATCGATGCCTCCGATCAGATACTTACACCCCACTCAACACTCTTGCCTAGATAAACATTAAAGTACAGACCATAAAGCTCCGGCCATAAAGGCCATTGATTCCAGAAATATGAATCAACGGTGACAGTGAATGCTAAGTGACATATGTTGATTAGCGATTCCCATGATAACTAAGGCTATGGCTGACCTACAGACGCCAGTCCTACCAATAAACCAACTTTGACGAGGCCAAGGAAAGTGGCATGGCCTTGAACAAGAAGCTGGAGTGCGAGAGGAGCGAGGAGAAGAGCTACCTCTGAACGAAAAACGACAGCCGTAAATGTCAGCAAAGCCACTGCTATATTTATACATTTTTTCGAAGCCTTTGTAGACTTGAGCGCACGGTTATAAAGCAAATAGTGCGCGAGGTTCACTACGAAAGAAATTTCAGCACTAATATTTGGGTTGACGGGAGGCAATATACCAGGCACTAGTGCGAACATGTTTGGAAGTGTCCGACCCATCCAAAATGGAAGATGAAATTGGGAACACGTCAACAGCGCGTACCACCAACTCGTTTGTCTCCCAAAACGCGTGGAAACTGCTCTCCGGACAAGGATGAGCGCAAAGGCGTTCAATGTGGCGAGCACGAGTCGCACTGCATAGTATTCAAGACACATAGTGAGGCACGAACGGGAATGGAGCATCAAGAAGACATACAGGCAAATTGTAAGTCAAACTTGGATGGAATCATGCCCAGAGTGATACCCGCATGTATAAATGGCGCAGTGATCCACGAGAGCAAGACGCTTGCCGCAAAGGTGCGAGGAATGGCACCTGGGAAGACATTATGATCATACTTGAACATCGGGACATCCAGCAGCATGAGTTGCGCATATGATGTTAAAGTTGTCGAAACTCACGTTGTGTAGATTTTCGGGACTCACACCATATATCAGAACATCATGGGTGGCGTGGAGGTTAAAAGATTCCTCGACCTTCGTATACGGCGCAAGAAGGACATGGGTCCAACTGACAGCAAGAAGTAGAAGGTCCGCAACTGGCCCGCTCATTGGTGTGCAGAAAGAGGTATGGAAGGCCGGGCAGAAATGAATGTATGGCAGAGATTTTGGCAAGCCTTGCCAGTACTATAAGAATGTAATGTACTAATGTACGTACAAGTTGGGCACTCACATGGTGTGCTTTGTCAGCGTGTGCAGACATGTGCCAAGCGAGGTGACAACACGATAATCGACCAAAGTGCTCGGCTTCGATGCTCAGCAAGGCATAGATCTCACTCAGGTCGGCAGTGAAAGCAGTTGTATCAACCTCTGTTCCTTCTCGAAGTACACAAAAAGGAACGACCACCACCATTACCCAGTTTGAAGCGGACACTCAGCGCAAAGGCAGAGGTCGCGGATGATCAACCTGTACGGCAAGCACGTAGAAAACTTCATAAAGAGAGGACGAGCCACCACTGCTCAAAAGACCCCACACATCCTCAACGCTGCACCGATATCCCTCAACTTCAGTATTTAGGCAACTGCGTCTTCCTCCTTGGCGAAATCGTGGAGCACAATAATAGCCTCGCTGACCTTGGCATTCAGAGCTTCGTGGGATTCCAGAAGGTGGAGGAGTTCAGAATTGTCCATCTCAAGAAGCATACCAGTAATTTTCCCAGCCAAGTCGGGTTGAGAACTTTGTGAATCATCAGCATCACCTTTTAGCCGAGGATTGTTATAACGTACGAGGCTATCTTCATGTAGATGACTTCCCCCAACATCTGCTTCTGTTCCACAGGAGATGCATTCGCAAGCGCGGCAGCGGTGAGGGCGGGAATCTCCGACTGGGCAACGGGAGCAAGCGGCACCGGCGCAGGAGGAGCTGCGTTACGAGTTTGAGGATTAAGCTTGTATGCCTGTTGATTGCGGGTGCCCGGTGCTGGTGCTCCAGCTGGGGGGGGACGAGTAGCAGGCGCGCCCTGAGGGGGACCTGGGCGAGGGGCACCGTTTGCTGGAGGTGGACCGTTAGCACGCGGAATAGGTGCGGTGGGGTTAGTTGGGGATGAACCGGGTCCGCGAGCGCTGGGGGCGCGAGGGGCACGAGGGTAACCAGGCATGCCGTACTGAGGAGGAGGAGCGCCGTAAGGGGGGATAGGCAGCCCAGGAACCTGGCCTCCAGCAGGAGGGTAGCGAGGACGAGGAGGCATCATGCTCGGCTGGCCATAGCCCATCATGTTGCGACCTTGAGGAGGGAACCCGTTGGGACCAGGAGGATAGTAAAGAGGACCATTGATGTATCCGCCAGGAATGCCAGCCGCTGCTGCTTGTTGCATACGGATCTGGTTGCGCTGAGCAATTTGGCTTTCCAATTGTTGACGACGGACTTCGCGGCGTTGAGCGAGAGAAACGTAGAGGGGCTTCGAACCAATCATTTTGTTGTTCATCTCCGCAACTGCTTTGGTAGCCTCATCTGGGGATGAAAAACAGACGAAACCAAAGCCTTTTGAAGTCCCCTTGTCATCACGCATGACCTTGCAGCTTGTGATAGTACCGAAGGGCTCAAATTCGGTCCGAAGTTTCTCATCGTCGACATCATCCTCCAAGTTCTTGATGTACAAGTTGACACCAGCGTACTTGCTCAGTTTCTCCATCTTCGCTTGCTCGTATGACCGGCGTAGCTCCTCCTCCCGCTCAGCCTTCTTTTGAGCACGCGAGACGAACAGCTTCTTGCCTCTCTGTTCGGTATCGTGAAGATTGTCAACAGCCAATTGGGCTTCGTCATGGGTCTCGTAGTTGACGAAGCCGAAGCCCTTGCTGTTTCCAGACTCATCGACTTGCACCATCGCCGAGGTGACATTACCAAACTGGTTGAACATCATCTCGAACTCTTCTTGAGTAACGCTGGTATCGAGATTCTTGACGTATAGGTTGGTGAACTGCGCCTTCATCTCATCCAGCTTGGACTGCCGCTCCTGGGTTTCAGAAGTCAATAATTGTACAATATTGGATACGAGATATAACGGACCTTGCGCGAGATATGATGGCCGACGAAGACCTTTTTGTCGTTCAATAACATACCATTGACGGCTTTGATGGCGGTCTCGGCGGCCTCAGCAGTCTCGTAATGAACAAATCCATATCCCTTGGAGCGGCCTTGCTCATCAGTAGCAACCTTGCATGATAGCACATTGCCGAAAGCGGCGAACGTGTCGTGGAGAGCCTATCAACGTGTCAAATGTAATTCCAATCGAACCTATCATGACACTAGAATACCTTGTTATCGATTTGCTCATCCAGGTTCTTGATGAAGATGTTGCCTTGACCAGTCTTACGCAAGGCAGGATCACGCTGAGACCACATTATACGACTACGGCAATTATGAGGTCGAGTTGATGCAAGGGCACTCATCACGACTTACCACGCGCGATTCTTAATAAGAGAGTAGTTGAGCTGCTCCAACGCACGCTCGCCTTAATACATCACGTGAATGATTGATAGGTGATATTGGTTTCATGACGTACCATCACTGGCATTGAGGTAATTTACATACGCATATCCGAGCGAGCGACGAGTAACCGCATCGCGGCAGACGCGGATGCTGAGGGAGATTTTCAACCGTCTGTAACTTTCGGACATCGTACTAAGCAGCCAGAACTTACCTGGCAACGGGGCCAATCATATTGAAGATTTCAAAGAGCATCGCCTCCGTGACAGTGGGGTCAAGTTCACCCACATAGAGGGATGCGGACGGGGAAGAAGTGACTGATGGCTGAGGAGGGTTGTAGGCGGGAGCGGGGATGGGAGGAACAGGAGCAGGCTCGGGTTGAACCATCGGAGCTTCGGCGACAGAAGACATTTTTGATTTTCTGGGTTTGTGGGGTCGTTACTGCTTTTGAGTACTTTTTTGCGACTGTAAAACACGTTGGCGGGGAAAGAACGATGAGGCCCGTAATTCGGCAGAGTGGATCAAGTATACTCACAGAAGAGGCGACTGGCAACTACTTTTTCTAAAGACTTTTTTATATTTTTAGGGCTTTTAAGGCTACACCAAAAACAATGGCATGTCAGTGATATCCACAGCAAACAGTGACGATGGACTGACCAAAGGGTGGTGGTTGCGGAAAACAAGGGCAATACCCAAAACCAGGTTTGATTGATAACTGTTCAAACTCCGACCGGATTTGTAACCCCACTTTGATGGTCCACAGCAAGTGATGTAACCACTCCGTTGATGCTGACGTTCCGTATTGTCAAAGCTGCGCGAATGCATTAACGAAGTTTTGATCTTGTTTCAGGGATCAAGCATGTTCAACAGTTTCACGTCCAAATCCTCGTGAATATGCCACGCTGTTTCGAATAGCATTGAAATGATAATTCACCGCAAGATCCACCACTGGGTCCTCCGGCGTTTCCCAATTCTCCAAGACATATGAAGGTACTGTGCATTCTCCGTGCGACCATTCATTACTTCCGTTCAGAGCTGGAGAAACGACGGTGATTTATCACTACATAGAAGGTTGCCCTCTACAGCCAGTGGACCTTTTTTCCCTCAGTCGGCCTAATTATGTCAGTGGGGTAGCACTACACTTATCTCATCGTCAAAACACTGAATTTTCACGGTATTTGCCATCCGCTAATTCTGAGGCTCCGGGTCAAATTGATCAGATCGCTAGCACCAGTATGTGAGCACTCCAGTTGTATCACCGGGTATCTGTGGTAAGGATTGGGTGCATCATTCATTCATCTCAGCGCGCGAATACATCATAATGACAACACATGACGGGGGATGGAATGACCTAAGGGCTGTACGGTCATGACCATGCTACTTAGGTTGGCCGCCTTCTATCCTCTACTCTACGTGTGTAGGACCTAAAGAACATCCGATGGTCAGCGTATATTTTTGTCGACCCATCACAGGCACTGACCGTTACACTTCGGTGATGCGACATGCCTTGCTAATACTTCGGGCCGTGCGTACAGTTTGCCGCAGTTGAAACACACGAATCGAACACCCAGGTGGATGGACTGGATGTGCCTTGGAATGTTCATCCATTGCAAGATATCGGAACACCCCGTCCATGGGCATTGGACATCCTGTCGCTGCGAGTGCCTATGACCATGCAAACGAAGGTGCGATTTGATGGACTCGACTGAACCATCCAGCGGCAGAGTACAATGCAGGCCACCAGTAAGTCCGCAAGTGGGTGCTGGCACAGCGAAAGAGATAGAGGGAAAACCTGCCATCGCCGATTCAAGTGTAAATACATCCTGTGAGCCATTGTTTTCGTGAGGAATTCCATGTGCATTGCCTGACGGAGAAGTCAGTACTATTGTGTAGCCATTGGTGCATATCAGCCTTACCAGCTGCGGTCAAATTTTCGACCGGTGGGGACACGTACCATTCAGTGTCAGGCCCCGTACTGGAGACATCCGAAAAGAGGGTGGGATTTTCTGTCCCGGGAATGAAATTTACGTCCGACGGTGTATCCAGGGTAGGTTGGTACATGTCGGATTCTTGAAGATCGAGGACTTTCAAACCCGGAGCTTTCTTATACCTGTAATCATAGAGGTATACTCTATTTGAGCACTGCCTCCCCGCGTTAGCCTCGTGAGCTGCCGATATGTTCTCACTAGGTGCTTCCCCACGACTTAAACTAATATCCATCCCCCAAAGGAGTCAGAGCAAACATTGCCTCGCGGTCAAGTATATCCGCCCATGATTATTCTATTTTACAATTTCAGGAGTGGATGAACCCTAGAAACGCATTGTTAGCTGAAGCAGTTATGAATGGCTCAAACTTTTGATCTTGTCTGCCAGTGGCACAGCACTAGTCAACAGGCGGTTGACCCATCAGCAAACTCGGGAGAAGGGAAATGAATGTTTTGTTTCCTTCTCATTTGTAATAGGGCGTACAGTACGGGAACAGTCATCAATTCTTCTCTGTCGTTACCCTGCCTTTAATCAAAACCCTCGACGGCTTGTCACGAGAAAGTCACTGAGCGATATGACGTTAGAGTCCAATCATATCTTAAAAGGGAAACTTGAGGTCCGACTTGGAGTAGTTCTTGCGTTGAAACCTAGTTACAAGTGCGCCAATGTATTTTGAATGCTATGGGGCTAGACCCCGGCTCACCCGATCAATCGGACAATACCGACGGGATGGAGGCTAATCGCGCTTGCGACGATGAAGACGGCTAGATTTGAAAGGCTGTTTCTTCCGAGTCTCCGGTTCGAAGAACCAAATACATACTACCTTTCGGCGTTATGAGGCTTGGCGCAATTCCAAAATGGTAAGTAGTACTATCTTGAAACCTTCCAGACGCCTTCACGGTTTTATATATATGGTTGAATCGATCAATCAGTGGGGAATCCACCACATGTCATTCGGGACTTTGTTATTCCTGCTTGCCTTCGAAAGTGAGTACGGAGTTGTGGACGATAGTGACAAATTTGACATTAGATACCTCTTGTATG
>QGOI01000301.1:0-19452 GCA_003313885.1 Boletus sp. MG55 | reverse complement strand
GTACATATATCCATCCCATTACAATCCATCCCCCTAGTCCTCTAGTATCATAACTGATTTTCTGACATAACTCATGTCTCATCACTTGAATCCATGCATTACAAAATGTCTCCTATCACAACCCATCAAGGTCAGGATTTTCCAATCTTAATATATTTTATCCCCCCCCTCTACCATGCATGTATTCCTGTCCTGATCTGTTTCTCACTCCAATGTCTTCCCCTATATGATGGCTTGTGTGTCCCCTATTATGATATGTTCCTCAATTTCCCCATTTCTCATCATTGACTACATTGCACCTCTTGCAACTACATGAATTTACATGCATGAACAATCCCATACAGATTTTTACCATGGGTAGTAACTCAACAAATATTGAAATGGATTGTTACAATCTCATCTGTGTATATTACATAAGCAAAAAGCGGACAGTCAGGCAGCTTAAGCTTGTTTGAGGATTAATCCTTAACTGACATGATATTCATAATGCAATAAATGAATTGTTACATCCTTACCCTGCCTAATTATATTGCAACACCAGGATCTGTGTGAAATAGCGAAAAGTGTAGACTGGCCTGGCCAGCATTAACAGACAATGCGCTTATGTAGGCAACCAGTTAACAGGCAAAGGACTTGCTGCCAGCCAAGCCACATGGCAAAAAGTGGATTAAAAAGGAAAGACACATGGGAATAAGCGAGATAAGCGAAATACTCGAAACACTTGAACTACCTGAACTATCCACTGACCCGAACTCATAACGAACTATGCCAAAAAAGCATCGGATGAGACTCCTCCCCATTGTGCACTAATTTTTTAGATACACTTTGAGAGCAGTCTGTTAGCACGCTCAGCAACCCCATTCTGCTGAGGACATGCCCTGGCAGTGTGCTGGTGCAATATACCACACTAAGTGGTGAAATCCAGTAAGAAAGCATTACTCATATACTGCCCTCCCTTGTCATCATGTAGTGCCTTGAGTTTGTGCTCCGATTGGGTCTCTGCAAATGCCTTGAATTGCTTAAAAGCGTCGAAGACATCTGACTTTTGCTTGATAGGCAGGACAAAGCGATATCTGAAGTAGTCATCAACAAAGGTGACCCAATAGTGATAACCAGACACAGAAGGATGCGAAACCTGATGGACATCGGTATGAACAAGTTGCAGGGGATGAGAGGCATGAGTTTCTAATGGAGGGAATGGATTTGCATGCATTTTGCCAGCTAGACATGGCTCGCAGACAGGATCAGGCGCTGACTTGCCATCTAACTGCAACCCAGTGACAAGCTTGTGCTCATATAATATCTTAACACCAGCGATATGATGATGGGCGAGCCTGTGATGCCATAGGGAGAGATCTAGTGGTACAGATGTTGCTGGATGTGCAGCATCCCCAAAAGACTCAGTAGTGCCATCTAAGAATGCAGCATTATTGTCCCTGATGGTTGCGACGAACAGTGGTGATGTGGGAGGTCGAGAGAACACCATACGAGCAGAGTCTATATTGACAATGAAGCCAGCATGCTTTGTAAGGTATAGCACAGAGAGAAGATTGTTGCGAAGCTCTGGGACATGCAAGACTCGACTGAACTTGACAGCTCTAGACTGCTTCCCCTCAATCACAGGATGGAATACCACAGACCCAACACCAGCAGAGTAGACGATGGTATTGTTAGCTAGCTTGATTGGCACATGTTTTGGGGTATATGTGTGCAACCAGTGGTGATGAGGGGTCATATGAGCAGTGGTGCCTGAGTCTGCATTCCAATCAAGATCAGAATTGATCGGAGACCACGATGAGGGACGAGATGGGTCACTGGAATGAGTACTTGCATTTCCTGCATGTTCGATGACATCTGGAGAGGCTTGGATGGAGTGCGCTGTAGCTGGAGCAGGAGTGGTAGATGGAGATGGAATCGATGATGAGGCAGGGGGAGTCTTCTGAGCAGAGTTCATCTTCTTGCCCTTGCCCTTAGTAGTCTTGTAGGCATCTTTAGTGTGCTGCAAAGCAAAACACTTGCACTGGCAGTGGCCAGACTTCTCAGAGAAGGTGTTAGATGCAGTGATTGCACACTTGTGAGTCACACCTAGATGAGTCACACTTCTCCTACTGCACCACATTGTGGCACACTGTTGATATGTATCGTTGTTGTGACCACACTTTGTATATCCTGTGAGTTCACTATCTCTGTTCTTCAGTCTCTGACAGTGAACTCCAGGTAAGTCTATGTATGTCGAACTACATAATTCAAGTCTCTGACAGTGAACTCCAGCTGCCTGAATCAGTTGTCAAACACATAGTTGTGCAGCCAATGGCGATGAGGGGTCATATAAGAAGTGGTGCCTGTGTCTGCATTCCAATTGGTGTCAGCATCGAGTTGGAGTGGCGAGAGTGGATCAGAAGGATCACTGCAATGAAGACTTGCATTTCCTGCACATTTTACCACATCCTGGGGTGGTGTAGTGCCGTCCGCAGGTGTTGTAGGTGTAGAGGCCATGTTGGCCTGGTTTGCGCGTCTTCCACTGCGTGGACAACTTGAGCGCATCTTTTGCGTGTTGGAGCAAATAGCATTTGCACCAGCAGTGACCACGCTTCTCACAGCAGTCGCAAGGCAATGATGGGTTGCAAACACAGCCAGGTGCAGTGGTAGACAGTGCAGAACTGCCAGTTGCAGTGGATGCATCTGCACGAGGGCGACGATTGATCTCTTCGGTCTGGAAGGCAGCCTTCACCTTGTCCTTGTCGAGATCTGTAAGGAGGGCATGAAATGGGCATAGTCTGGGCCCAAAGCGTGCATCATAGCCAGGTAGCTCAGCTCATCATCTGAGGTGGTCAAAGTGAAGGTTATTGGACAGAGTTCTTGGATCCTGGCCATAGCTTGCTCAACTCGAGCACTCAGAGCTGGGAGAGACTCTTCAGGGCACTTTCTGATGCTGAAGAACTTGTCGGAGGCCACAAAGCGAGTGCTGGCCTTCTGCTGAATGAAGAGCTTCTGAAGTACAGTCCAAGCGGCAGTGGGGTCGTCCTGGACAGCTCTGATATGTCCTTGTTGCTCAGGAACGATATTGAGCATGAGTTCACCTGCAGCGTGGTCCTGTTTGGTGTCCCAAGCATCCTGCTCTTTGTCTCCAGAGCTAGGACGTTTCTCCTTTCCATCCACAAGTCGCCAGAGACCTTTGGAGCACAGGAGTGCCTTTATCTCCTCACTCCAGGTGGTGTAACTGTCGCCAATGAGAGGTGAAATGTGATGGTGATGGTGTTCGGAGGCCATGATGGACGAATGGTGAAGTAGATGTGATGAAGTTGGAAACAGTGCAAATAAGTCACGTAGTAGGCACATAGTGGTGCACTGGCTAGCAGGCAGGGCTGATAACCTGTTATACAGCTGATTCAGGCAGCTGGAGTTCACTGTCAGAGACTTCGATGATGTAGTTCAACATACATAGACATACCTGGAGTTCACTGTCAGTGACTGAAGATCAGAGACAGTGAACTCACAGGATCTACAAAGTGCGGTCATAAAAATGATATATATCAATACTGCGCCACATTGTGGTGCAGTAGCAGAAGCATGACTTATCTAGGCATGACTCACAAGTGTGCAATCACTCCATCTCACAGTCCATGCACTACCCCAGCAAAATGGCATAGCAGAGCAGGCCAATTGTGTGCTCTCTGAGCACATCACTGTCAGCTATGTGGAAGGAATCCGGTCTCACTATGGCATTCTGGGGTGAGGCACTCACTGTGCTGGTCCATGTCTCACATCATTGCCCCACAGCTGCTCTCAATGATGCAACACCTTATGAACTATGCAATGGACACAAACCTGATGTCTCTCATCTCAGAGTGTGGGGATGCACCGCATAGTAACCAGGAATGATATTGAGTGAAATGCAATGAATGTGCTACTGACCTGGAGTCCACTGTGAGTAACCAGAGAGACAGAACAGTGGACTCCGAGGCTTAAGTCGAGTGGCTGTAAATACTGGTAAACAAATACCAGCCACAATAAGCCACAATAGTGAAACAGTGTGTAGAGTGGCCACAAAGGCCTAGAATAATGGGAAAAGCTAGGGTATAGGTAAAGTGACCATGGGGAACTGAATGGTAATGGTCAGGAAGTGCCCAGAGTGCACAATCAAGGACAATAACACTTTCCATCATTGACCAGGAGGATTGCATCGTCTGGCAGGCAGTCTGGCACCAATGCCAATTGGCAATGGTACTGGTAGTCCACTAGGAGCAGCAGGAGGTGGAGCTGGGTCAGGAAGTGGAGCAGGAGGTGGTGGAGGTGGAGTGACAGGTAGAGCTGAAGCTGGAGCTGGTGGCGCTGGAGCTGGGAGCTGTTGCAGCAGCTGGGCCCCCCTAGTGACAGAACAAGGCGACACCAAAGAGTCTTCATCATTCAAAATCACAGGAGGGACATAAGGAGACAAGGATGGTGATGATGGAAGCACCATTGGAACAGAGGCAGAGGGATGAGCAACGAATTGGCATTCATCGAAATCAGCGCATTCAGAGATCATGGTGTGCTTGCTGACAGGATTGTAGAACTTCCATGCCTTATACTCATCAGGATATCCTATAAAGACGCATTTCTCATAATGAGAACCCAAAGATGAGCACTGGTCCTTCTGCAGATTTGGACATAGGCAGTACAACCCCAAACTCGAAGATGAGAGTCATCTGGCTTGCATCCATGCCATCACTCAAAAGGGGTGGAATCATCGACAGCAGCAGTGGGACATCTATTCCAAACATGCACCAGTGCAGCCAATGCATCACCCCAAAATGAAGATAGTAGCCCAGATTGGTGTAACATGCTGGTGATACATTCTGACAGCAGTCTATTAGCATGCTCACCAACCCCATTTTGCTGAGGATGTGCCCTAGCAGTGTGCTGGCACAATTATACCACACTGAGTGGTGAAATCTGAGAAAGCATCACTCATATACTCCCCTCCCTTGTCATCACTTAGTGCCTTGAGTTTGTGCTCCGACAGGTCTCTGCAAATGCTTTGAATTGCTTGAAAGCGTCAAGGGCATCTGACTTTTGCTTGATAGGTAGGACAAAGCGATATCTGGAGTAGTCATCGATAAATGTGATTCAATAGTGATAACCAGACACAGAAGGATGCAAAACTTGATGAACATCAATTGGTATGAACAAGTTCCAGGGGATGAGAGGCATGAGTTTCTAATGGAGGGAATGGGTTTGCATGCATTTTGCCAGCCAGACAAGGCTTGCAGACAGGATCAGGCACTTACTTGTGATCTAACTACAATCCAGTGACAAGCTTGCGCTCATACAATGTCTTAACACCAGTGAGATGATGATGGGAGAGCTTGTGATGCCAAAGGGAGAGATCTAATGGTACAGATGTTGCTGGATGTACAACTTCACCGAAGGACTTAGTGATCAAATGGCCCTTATAACCCTCAATGAGCCATCAGCATGATATTTGCCTGCAAATACCCATCTGGAACCAATGACAGGTCTGTTCTTTGGTTGGGGTACCATAATCCATGTGCTATTCGTCTTGTGAGCCTCTAATTCAGTCAAAGCAGCCTGTCTCCAGTTAGCAGCATCGTGCAGGGCTCATAACCTGTTAGACCGCTAAATCAGACAGCTGGAGTTCACTGTCAGAGACTGAAGAACAGAGACAGTGAACTTGCAGGATATAGAGAATGCGGTCACAACAACAATACATATCAATAGTGCGCCACAAGGTGGCACAGTGAGAGAGGCATGACTCATCTAGGCCTGACTCACAAGTGTGCAATCACTGCATCTGACAGTACTTGTATTTCCTGCATGTTCAATGACATCTGGAGAGGCTTGGGTCAAGTGTGCTGTAGCTGGAGCAGGAGTGGTAAATGGAGATGGAGTTGATGATGAGGAAGAGGTCTTCTGAGCAGAGTTTTTCTTCTTGCCCTTGCCCTTAGTAGCCTTGTAGGCATCCCTAGTGCGCTAACAAGCAAAACACTTCCACTGGCAGTGGTCAAACTTCTCACAGAAGGAGTAGGGCCAGGTGGGTTACAAGCACATGTTACAGGAGTTGTGATGAGGACAGAGTCACCAAAGGTAGCATCAGCATGGGGATGACAATGGATTTCTTTGGTCTGGAATGCAGCCTTCACCTTGTCCTTGTCGAGATCAGTAAGGAGGATGAGGGATGAGGTAAAATGGGAGTACAGTACACTATCTCATAATGCATAACATGCTCATGCATAATATCTTATAATGCATAGCAGGATGTTGGGATGAAATTGCCTCTACCACCAAAATACCAACATCATAATGCATAACAAGGGAGGGTGATGAATGCTATGCATTATGAGATAGTGTACTGTATCAAATCATCGCTATGCAAGTGAGTTCATCATCCAGACTCTTCATATTGAGTGTAGAAGTGCGAAGTTCCTTGATCTTCGACATGCCCTGCTCAACACGAGCAATGAGGGCAGTAAGGGACTCATCAGGATACCTCCTGATGCTAAAGAACTTGTCATAGGCGATAAAGCAGGTGCCAGTCTTCTGCTGGACATAGAGAGTCCTAAGGGCATTCCATGCAGTGGTTGGTTCATCCTGGTGCTCCCTGATGTGGATCCTCTGATCAGGCAACATGTTGAGCATGATTTCCCCTGTAGCCTTGTCCTGTTTGATGTCCCAAGCATCTTGATTGGTTCCAGTGGAGGTAGGATGAGTTGTCCTTTTCATTAACTAGTCTCCACAGGCCTTCGGAGCGAAGTAGGGCCTTCATCTCCTCTCTCCAGGTGGTATAGTTGGTGTCAGTAAGTGGTGAGATGCAGTGGGAATGGTGTTGCTCCAAAGTCATGATGAACAGCAGTGATAGGAGCGATGGAGTAGTGGGGTAAAGATTGTATGGTATGTGAGGATAGGGAATCAAATGATAAGGTCGATAAGATGTTGATGTGAGGTGACCTTTAGCAATAAGAGCTTAGAGCATGGGGCTCATAACCTGATAGGAGCTGGGAGCTTTAGGAGCAACTTTAGGGGCACTGGAGTCCACTGTGAGTGACCAGGAATGATATTGAGCTTTCGGAAATACAATGAGCTATTGACCTGGAGTCCACTGTGAGTAACCACAGAGACAGAACAGTGGACTCCAAGGCCTAAGTTGAGTGGCTGTAAATACTGGTACGTAAATAGCAGCCACAATAAGCCACAATGGCAAAAGAGTGTGTAGAGTGGCCACAAAGGCCTAGAATGATGGGAAAAGCTAGGGTATAGGAAAAGTAACCATGGGGAAGCAAATGGTAATGGTTAGGAAAGGCACGGAGTGTGGAATCAACAACAATAACAGCAAATTCACTGTCTCTGATCTTCAGTCTCTGACAGTGAACTCTAGCTGCCTGATTCAGCTGTCTAACAAAATGTACATCTCTTTGCATCGTTTGTGAAAACACTTGAGTGGGTTGTGCTGGATAGGGTTGAGGGCATCACCAACACTGGCCTCATCGCATTTCTGCTTGCTATTTCTCAGAACACAGTATACCTGACTGTTGAAGTTCTAGATATTGCACTCCCGCCATTTCAGCAGTTGGGCAATTTCGTCATTGGATGCAAGAAGAGGGCACCAGATATCATGTTGGAGAAGATACACAGTTATGAGAGCTAAGGATCAGCAGAGACATGGCAAGCAAGTTTAAGCTCAATTGAAGGTCGAAGATTTTCATTGCTTACATTTCATTGGTGGAGATGCAGGTGCCAGTAGTTCAACTATGGTAGAAAGACATACTGAGATTGTGTGTATTCACTATGAATGGAAAGTGGCTGCCTGGCTGGTGTACACCTGGCAAAGTTCCATGACACTAATAGATCACCTGTGGATGGTGGGTGGGGAGAGGCTTACTGGGAGACACTTGGACAATTGGATGACTGGATAATATGACACCTCTCATATCTTGGAGAACAATGCATTCATAGGTCAGAACATTGCAAAGTCATAATTCATACTGTGTAGGGGATAGGACAGGCTGCAACTGTTGAGAACCGAGGGGCCACCTTTCACAGGTATCCTCATCATAAGGGATTGTGCCAGCCATTGCCAACAGTGAGCCAGATTGCCTTGTATTCAGTGACCTGGATCTGTGACCTGGATCTAAATGAATAACTGGACTTGATGTGTGCAATATGTAGTGTCAAAGGTTCTATGATTCGCATTCAAACATATCTGGCAGCTAAATAATTACCAACTGTCTAATGAAGCTCACACTGTGTTATGCGGCAATCACAGAAACTTGAATTAGGAGAAAGCCAGAACTTCCAGGTTCAAGGGGGCTGGTAGATCGTAGGACAACATGCGGTGTACCTAGGCTGCTGTCATGGTCATATATATCAATTTTGACTGCACTTTAGGAGTCAACATCAAGGGTGCAGTGAGCAGAACATGACTCACCACTCAGGTATTAGATGAACTCAGCATCATATGGTTGGTGGTTTGGCTGTGCATGGAAAAAGATATATGTGCCTGGATTGAAAGGGCTGAGCACCTCCCTTGTGGGAGGACTCCATGAAACGTGACCTCTCACACCAGGCCTTGCCTGAGTCAGAAGTGGTCTTCAAACTTCCCACCTTCAGGCAGAAACATTATGTTATAGTCACCTTCAGCCTAAGACTTTTCTGTGGCAATTTTGTTGGCCAGAGCAGGTGGAGAAGCCTAGAACTTATTCATGTGAGCTTCAGCTAAATGACTTCAAGACTTGAGGCTTGCCAGTTCAAGTTGGCAGTGTCTTAGTTGTCTATCATGTTATTGTTCTTGATTCCACACTCTGTGCCTTTCCTAATCATTACCATTCATTTATTTCCCCATTGTCACATTACCTATATCCTAACTTTTCCCATTGTTCTAGGCCTTTGTGGCCACTATATACACTGTTTAGCCATTGTGGCTTATTGTGGCTGCTATTTGTTTACCAGTATTGACAGCCACTTGACTTAGGCCTCAGAGTCCACTGTTCTATCTCTCTGGTTACTCATAGTGGACTCCAGGTCAGTAGTTCATTGTATTTCATTCAATATCATTCTTGGTTACTCACAGTGGACTCCAGTGCCCCTAAAGTCCCCCTATTCAGTGGCTAGTCTGCTCCTAAAGTTTCCAGCTCCTATCATATCATTATGATCAAGTTGATCCTCTCAACTGTTGCTGACACCTAGTCTGGTGACCAGATAACAGCTTGCCTCATAGATTGGTCTGATCACTAGACTAAGTCCCACCAATACTACCACTGGTGGTGCCATATCAGCTTCAAAGAAGATCCTTGCATCAAAATTTGTCATTTGGATCATGGTTTAGTTTAGGCCCAGCCTAAACTGATCAATGGTCTGACTGGCATATCAACTTGAGCCACCTTACTTCAATCAGACAAGGTATGGAGCAGGATGCCTTGTCCTCATGGTCACTGTAATGGTCTCCTGCTGGTACCTTCTGGCATCTCAATCATTCAAATAGTGGTCCAGCATGCATCCTACTCATACCTTGAATTCTTATCAGGTTGGTCAGGGTGATGTCCCCACTTGAGCATCCCTAGCAATAATAAAAGTAAAAAGCTTGATACTCTTACTTTTCAGCTCATTCTATAGTATCATCTGTGGAAAGCTCATGGGGACTTTCCTTGTCCCGTGGTTAATTGTGTTCAATTTTGCAACCCAAGTACATCCTTCCAGCACCTCAATATCTTCCCTCAACAACAGTCAACCTAGACAATCATAGCCCAAATGACTGAGGGTATCCAAGACATTGGTGTCCTTGTCGAATATATGCTCATGACCACTTCAACAACACAGGCAGACCACCACTCACTTTCAACATTCTCAAGATCAAGTCAGAGACATAAGAACTGTTAACAAATTCATGCGCATCATGGAGCACCTGATCAACCAGCAGTTGTACTGTTTCAGACAGTTCATCTGTCAGTGTCTATGGACACCCAACTCAATCTGCAGGTCCTGTTTAGACCTCATATGTGGTAGCAACATATCCTGTCGCACGATAACAGCAACTCCCTGCTTGGTTTTGGTGTGGGATAATGTTTATTTGACCCAGAGAGGAGTATTTACACCAATTGCTCTTCTGATCATTGCTGTCTATACAGGAATAAGCCATAGAAGACATGTTTCGAGGCACTGCTAAAGTACCTGGAAATGCAGAGATGCTTTTCTCATCAAGGGTGCAAGGCAAGCCAGCCAAGCAGTGACAAGACTTAGTTCTATACAAATGTGGTAAGTAATGAGACATCTTTGTGATATTTCTGATCTGTGCTCTGTGATACAGGCATGGTTGGATGGGCTACTTGAGGAGGGATGCAAGCAGGAATCATCAAACAAGCTCAAGGCTAGTATGTACATCTCCACTTTGATATAAGGATCATCAAGATTGACTTGGGATATACACATGACTCTGTGGAAAGCCTCATAGCTGAAGGTCTGGTTATCTTCTGGCAATTTTCATTCATCATGTCGACCATGTGAATGGCTTGAATACCACTTTAATATGGCTTGGCAGGTCCATAGGCTCTGTAGCTCTCACAGATACTGCCCAGTCTCAACTTGACTTGGTCGAGCACCTTCTTCAATTCCCCTCCCTTGTCATTTCACAAGGTTTTGATCGTCCACTCTGTTTGGTTCTCAGTGAATGCCTGAAACTGCTTGAATGCACTGAAGAATTCAATTTGGCATGAATTAGAAGCACAAAGGAGCATCTCAAGTCATCATCAAAGAATGTGACCCAATAGTATTTTATTGTTGTTGATTCCATATTCTGTGCCTTTCTTAACCATTACCATTGGTTTCCACAAGGTTGCTTTTATACCCTAGCTTTTACCATCATTCCAGGCCTTTGTGGCCGCTCTACATACTGTGTTCTATATATCCTATGAGTCCACTGTCTCTGTTCTTCAGTTTCTGACAGTGGACTGCAGCTGCCTTATTCAGCTGTTTAACAAAGTGTGCAATCACTCCATCTAACACTTCCTCCTAATCATGCATCTCTCCACACCTTTAGCTCCCCCTGAATGCTTCCAATCCCATAGAAGCACAGAATTGCTCAACTTTCACCTGAGGCAATGCCTTGGTGAGTAGATCAGCAGGCTTCTTGCCAGTAGGGATATAATTCATCAGCAAACTATGGGTGGATGTCCAGATCTGTCCTGGAAGGCCTATATAGTATCTCCAGGATTCTACAGCTCTTCAGGTATGTCCCTTTTTGACAGGCCTGTACAGACTTGTACAGCCTATTTTAGCCTGCTCCAGAGTTGTACAGGATCTGTCCAGGATCTGCTCTATGTCTACTTCAGGACCTCCAGGACTATACAGGATTATACAGACTTTCATACTAGATAGTACTATACCGTAAAATTCCAGAAATTTTAAATTTGAATATTTTATAATTTTATCGGAACTTTCAATATATGTTATTAACAGTACTACTATATTGTGCATATAGGACAGAAGATGTGCTCATGAGGAAACTGAGTTCCTGCAGCATCTTGCATATCCACACAATTTCCTTGCCTGCCTTGCATGCAACCATATACTCCCATCATGGAAAGAGCAAATATGGACTGGTACTTGGACATCCTGGAAACAACTCCAGTACCTATCTTGACCACATATGCACCAGTAGGCTGTCCAGTATCCTTGAAATTGCCATGGTTCATATTGGAGTATGTCATGAAGAGCTGGAAATGAGAGGGATCTGGGGCATAGGTGATCACATAGTTCATCATCTTTTTGATGTAGTGCATGAGGTGCTTCATCACATTCCAATGGGTGACACCAGGCTCAGAGGTGAATAAAGCAAGCTAACTGATTGTATAAGCATAGTAGGCTGGATGGTACAGAAGAGATACTGCAGTGATCCAATGACTCCACCATAGTCAATGGTGCACATAAAAGTGTGCTTTTCAGTGATGGCTCTGGTCCTGGAATAGTGTCAAAACCAGGAGGATGAAATAAAGGTATGAAGTATAAAGGAAGGTATGTCTGTCTATAAATGGACTAAGGAAGGAAGTCCAAGGCCGGATAGACTAGTCCAAGCCTTGTGTCATATCCCGAAATATTGCTAAGTCCAACTCTGGTACTCCAGTCCTCCTCCGGTCTTCCACTTGTGAACTCCGGAGCATTCTCGCTCAGTTCACACCTCCAGACCTCCAGACCACTTTAGATCTCTCCTCCATTTCTGTTACGCATATCCTATACTCCATTTGTACTAGCTGACGCTTTGTAGTTACCTCCGATCCTGTGTTTCGCTTAGAGCACAGCTCCGGTATACTTATACCTGACTCCGTCTACTGATCACATCTCATACTTCATACTTCATAATCACTTCTGCTCTGTATAAATAGTGTACTTCTGCTTGTACAAACTTCAGTCTGATAGAATCCACTCTGCATACCAAGGTCCAAGAACCAGATCAGTTTGACAGGACAGACCCCCACAAGCTCCGGGTTTTCTTGGTACAGTGTGGACTGAACTTCCAAGACTGCCCAAAGGCATTCAGTATGGACCACGCTAAAGTCACCTTTGCACAGTCATACTTGAAGGGTATGGCTCTGGAATGGTTCGAACTGGACCTCCTCCAGATGGAAGATCCTGCTCTCCATCCTCTTTGGATGGATGACTACAAGGAATTTGTCCTTGACCTCCAGACCAACTTTGGTCCGCATGACCCCATCAGAGATGCGGAACATCAGCTTGATCACCTGTCCATGAAAGATGGACAGCACATCAACAAGTATGTGGTCGAATTCAATAGGATTGCTTCACAAGTCTGAGGCTACAGAGAAGGTGCCCTCTGGCACCACTTCTACAACAGTCTTCCTGACTGGATCAAAGATGAGATCTCCTGCGTTGGAAAGCCCCCAACCCTCTCTGAGCTCTGAACCCTCACACAGGCGATCGACACGCGCTATTGGGAGTGCAAGTCTGAGATCAACTGCCAGTCAAAGCCCTCCAATCAGTCCTCCTCCACTAAACCTTCCTCCAACAAGTCATCCACCCCATCATCCAACTTCCCTCATTCCTCTGGTGGTTCCAAAGACTTCAAGGAGTCTAAAGGCAAAGGTGCCACCACCTCTGCTCCTCCGAAACTGAACATCTCCTCTAAGTTAGGCAAAGACAGCAAGCTCACCACTGCCGAACGCAAATGCCGCTTCAACAAGAAGCTCTGTATGTTCTGTGGACTCACAGGACACATGGCCAAGGACTGTCCTAAGTCCTCTTCCCACACATCCAAAGGCCGTGCTGCAAACACAACTCCAGAAACCAAACCAGAGGTCTCCACGAAGGCAAAAAAATAGTCCGCAACCTCCGAGACTCCGCACAGGAAGGAGGTTGCATTGACCCTGATTGTGCACCTAAGGAGATCCATCTCAACGTGTCCGCTCTTTCCAATCCCAAATCCCTCATGCCTTCTGTCACTCTCATCGGTCATGATATTCCATCTTTTCCTGTGCTTGTAGACTCTGGATCCTCCGATTGTTGTATAGATACATCATTTGTCAATAAACATGGACTTTCTATGTACTCCATGTCCCCACTCCAGCTCCGACTCTTCGATGGAACAACAAATTCCACAATAACTCAAGCTATCAAACTTTCCATCTGCTTTCAAACCAGTGACATCACTCTGACGTCCTTCTACATCACTCTGCTAGATGGTTCTTGTTCCCTTGTTCTAGGACACAACTGGCTCACCCACCACAATCCATTGATTGACTGGGTTTCAAGCAGTATCTCATTCCATGCATCAGGACAGGACTTGCCAGTGCCCCTGAGCTCATCTCTACAGCCTCCAGAATTACCTCCTCCAGCTGACCCTACCCATGATCCACTGTGTTTCTCCAACTGCAAGGCTCTGCCTATCATGATAATCAGTGCGCCTGCATTTGCACTGGCTTGTCACCTTGAAGGCTCTGTCGAATTTAGCCTGCAGATCTGTCCCAAGGAGAGCGATCTCCGCTCCGCTTCCACCGCTCCTGCATCTTCCAATCTCTCCAGAATTCCTCCGGAGTACCATGATTTTGCAGATGTATTTAGCAAGAGCAAGGCCAATATCCTTGCTCTGCACCGTGAACACAATCTGAAGATCGACCTGGAAGATGGAGCCTCTCCTCTGTTGGGCACCACCTATTCCCTGTCCCCTTCTGAACTTGGGTCACTTCGTGCCTTCCTCGATGAGCACCTCACTATGGGGTTCATCCGTCCCTCTTCCTCCGCTCACGCTGCTCCAGTCCTCTTTGTCCACAAGAAGGATGGTTCCCTCCATCTTTGCATCGACTTCTGAGGACTCAATAAGATCACAAAGAAAGACTGCTACCTGCTTCCTGTATCTCCGACCTCCTAGACTCTCCGAGCTGCACCAAGATCTACACCAAAATCAACCTCCGGCATGCCTACCATCTCATCCGGATCGTTGAGGGCGATGAATGGAAGACATCCTTCCGGACGCGCTATGGCTCGTATGAGTGGCTAGTCATGCCATTCGGTCTTACCAATGCCCCTGCAGCTTTTCAGCAGTTTGTCAATACAATCTTCACAGATCTCCTTGATGTTTTTGTAATAGTCTACTTGGACAACATTCTCATTTTCTCTGAAGACAAGGCCTCCCACAAGGAGCATGTCCAAGAAGTCCTTCGGAGACTCCACAAACACAGACTCTACGCAAAACCCGAGAAGTGTGAATTCCACACTGACTCCACTGAGTATCTTGGATACTGGCTCTCGCCCTCCAGACTCACCATGTCCCCAGAGAAGGTGCAGACTATCCAAGACTGGCCTGAGCCTCGTAAAGTCAAGGACATCCAGTCCTTCCTCAGTTTTGCCAACTTCTACCACTGTTTCATAGATAACTACTCCGATATCATCACTCCTTTGACCTGCCTCACCCGCAAAGGCACTCTGTGGACCTTCACTGACACCTGCTGTTCTGCCTTCCACAAGCTCAAGGAAGCCTTCACCTCTGCTCCCATCCTTACCCATTGGATTCCGGACGCTCCACTGATAGTAGAAACCAATGCCTCCGACTATGCTATTGCCAGGATCTTCTCCATCATGATCTGCTGCCCGGATAATGAGATCCGGCCCATTGCATACTACTCATGGACTTTATCTGCTCTGGAACTCAACTATGACACCCATGATAAGGAGCTTCTCGCCATCCATGAGTCCTTCCAGACTTGGCGATATTACCTTGAAGGCTCCAGATCTCCAGTCGACATTGTCACGGACCACAAGAACCTCGAGTACTGTGCTACCACCAAGCTCCTGACTCGGCGGCAAGCCCACTGGTTGGAGTTCCTCTCCCAGTTCAACATGATCGTTCATTTCTGCCCGGGGCGACTTGGTGCAAAGCCCGATGCCCTCACTAGACGCTGGGATGTCTATCCCAAAGAGGGGGATAAGGACTATGCTTGCGTCAACCCCCACAATTTCCGTCCAGTTTTTACCCAGGAACAGCTCGCTGCATCCCTCCAAGCAACCTACCTCGCTGCTCTGGTACTCCAAGCAAGCACCCTCTTTGATGTTGAGAACCTTCACAGCAACATCCTCTCTGCTCTCCCCTCCGATCCCCTCGCTGCTATCCACCTGTCCAACCCCGAACCCACCGACTAGCGTTGGTCTGTCAATACCGATGGTTTCCTTCACCTCAATGGTCACATCTATGTCCCCAACTCTGCCAATCTCTGGCTCCAAGTCCTCCGCTATAAGCATGACCATACCCTCTCCGGACACTTCAGACAGAACCGGACTTTGGAACTCATACACCATGAATACACCTGGCCAGGAATCAGGACATTTGTCAAGGAATATGTATCCTCCTGCACATCCTGCACCCACACCAAGGTTCCGAGACACTGGCCTTATGGATTGCTAAAGCAGCTCCCAATTCCCGAGAAACCATGGAACTCCATCTCCATGGACTTCATAGAACAGCTCCCCGCTTCCTCTGGTTTTACAGCTATACTCGTAGTTGTGGATCACCTCTCCAAGCAATGCATTTTCATCCTGACACACAACACAGTCACAAGCGATACCAAGGACCCACAGATGCCAAGCGGATGCCGGCGCTGGACTTCCAAGTTGGTGACCAGGTATTTGTGAAAGCCAAGTACTTCTGCTCTATGCACCCCTCTAAGAAAGTCTCTGAAAAGAACCTAGGGCCATATACCATCATCGCTCAAGCTGGTACCCACTCCTTCACCCTCCAACTCCCAGAGACTATGAAGTCTGTACATCCGGTCTTCCATGTCTCACAATTAGAACCCTCCATTCCGAACACCATCCCCAATCACATACAACCTCTGCCACCTCTGGTTGAAGTGGATGGAGAACCAGAGTTCGAGATCTCCGAGATTCTTGACTCCAAGATAGATCATAGACGACGCAATTGCAAACTACTGTACCTCATGCGCTGGTCCGGATATGAAGATACTGACGAAGAAACATCCTGGCTGTTGGCCACTGAACTTGGCCATGCCTCCGAACTCGTCCACAACTTCCACCTTCGATATCCAGACAGACCCAGACCTCACTCCGCTTAATGCCATAGGAAACAATGTAAATTGAGTCTCATACAAATGACTATCTACTTTATGCCCCCATCGTCTCACTAACCTCCGCCTCCGAGTCCCTGTTCTCCTTCACCTCCGTGGCCAAGTCTGCCAACTCCTCTGGCTCCATCTCACCCCCGGAGTCCTCCAACTCCCTCTTGTCCCTGTAAACTTCCTCCACCTTCAGCTCCACTAGCCTCTCCAAGAGGTCATTCTGGCGGTCAAGGAGGTAATTTTGCACCTTCACCACCTCCTGGAGCTCCTTCACAGCCTCTGTCACTCCCTTCGCGATCTCTGCCCACAGTGCCACCACCGCCATGTACGTCTCCACCTGCTTGTTGGTCTCCTTGCTACCACTTGGACCTGCCTCTGGTTCCTCCATCCTCACCTTCTTCTTCTCCTTCTGCAGAGTGGTCTCCTCTACTCGCTTCCTCCACTTTCCTGACCCCTCCACTTTCTCTGATTCCCCCAGCCTCTTGCACCTCGCCTTCGTGTCGCGACACAGGATGCACACCATGCCCTTGTTGCCTGACGCACCCTCTATGCACTTGAGCCCACACTCCTCGCATCGCTCGCACGTCTCTGCCTCCGACATTGTGCACGCCTTCCCCTTATCTCCGTGCTGCTGCTTCTGCTGCACCTCCACAGCCTGCTCCATGTCAGTTCTGGCGACTCCGGTGTACACATTGTGACTCACCCGCTTTTTGGCTGCCGTCTCAGCCTCCTTGCACTTGCACTTCCTCCACCTTCCTCTTTCTCTCTGCCTCCGCCCTGTCCACCTCGGCCTTCTTCTTGGCCTCTGCCTTGGCCTTCTTCTGCACCTCCTCCACTTTCTTTGCCACCCATCATAAGTTCCACTCCTTTGACTTGGCATTGAACACGGCCTTGTCATCATTAATGTCCTCCGCGAGGTCTGCATCGGACCACTGTTGGATGTTGTTCACATCGGACATGGTGGTTTGGGATAAGGATGGACAGACAGATCGTGATAGACTTTATAGGCACCCGCATACCCGGTCCACATATTTTTGGACTCAGCTCCACACCACCTCCGCATTGTTCTACCTTTTAGGGCCTTTAGGGGTTCAGGCCCAAGAGGGGGATACTGTCATATCCCGAAATATCGCTAAGTCCAACTCCAGTCCTCTGGTCTTCCTCTGGTCTTCCACTTGTGAACTCTGGAGCATTCTCACTCAGTTCGCACCTCCGGACCACTTTAGATCTCTCCTCCATTTCTGTTATGTATATCCTATACTCCATTTGTACTAGCTCATGCTTTGTAGTTACCTCCAATCCTGTGTTTCGCTTAGAGCACAGCTCCGGCTTCTGTACTCCCAGAGCACAGCTCCAGTATACTTATACCCAACTCTGTCTTACTGATCACATCTCATACTCCGTACTTCATAATCACTTCTGCTCCGTATAAATAGTGTACTTCCACTTGTACAAACATCAGTCTGATATCAACTTGATTTACTCCTCTTCCACTCAAGTCTTGACGACTCTCCTCCGAACCTTTGCTCGACTAAGAAGTGTTAGCACTCTTAAGTCTGACTCCAATCTTCTGGACTCATCTCTGAGTCATCTCTGAACATCTCCGTAAACCTGGGACCTGGGATTCCAACAAGGGCACACCACATATGGTGAAGCCAAGTCCCTTCCAGTCAAGCCACAACTCCGGAGTTCCAGAGTTCACCTTGGAGTTCACGTTCTTAACACCTTGCCAGGGAAGACCAAGGTGAGGATGCATCTCTGGAGGGGTACTCTGGTACTCCAAGTTTGAGGGTGTAATTGGACATTCAGCTTCAGCTTACATATGTGCTGCACCTTGTCAGAGTCTTTGTGGTCCTGTATTTCAGAGGGGTTGGGTAAGCAGAGGGGGTAAGTTCCAGGGGACTAGGGGGTGTGAGTCCGATCATTACTCTGGACCAAAGATTGGAGTACTGATTGGAAGTATGGCAGGTGGTCAGAACATAGGGGATATATTGGGGACTAAGATCAGTTTTCAAGGAGTTCGTAAGGGATAGTACTAGGTAGTGTGTAGGAGTGGAGAGGACGAAGGTAGTTTGTTTGGAGAGAGTCTTAGTGCCAAGACAAGACAGGCATGTTTTAGTCGATTAATCAGATGATGTATGGATAGTAAGTAATGGATTTTATATATGGAGTTCAATCAGATCAACCAGTTCAGAAGCACCAGTTCTGAAGGGGTAGTCAGAGGACTAGTCAAAGGACTAGTCAAGACTAGTCAGAGACTGGGTAAGTACCACAAGGTGATGATACAGGGAGGACGGAGGTGCTAATACATGGGGGGACAAGGACTTAACATCAAGCTAAGAATAGGACTAAATGGGCAGCAAAGATATTGCCAATATCTAATGGAAATCACCCAATGTGGGTTTAGTAATCAGTCAGTACCTGTTGAACTCTGGAAGTCCAGAGTTCCAGGTTGACAGGGCTTTGGTGAGGTGTGCCAGAGTTCACGAAAGAGGTCGGAGTTGTTCAGAAGAGGGATGGAGTTGGTCTCAGAGGGACGGGGTTGACAAAGAGTTGTCAGGGGTGGACTTGGTTTGTATGGGATATGACAGATAGACAAAGTCCAGGAGTCATGGGTGTCAAAACAGGCTTGGAATCAGCCATTTCATAGTGTGCAAGTATCTTGGTGTAGTATGTAGCTGTGAGATGGGTAGGGAGTGCTTGGATTGATTGCGATTGTCCAAGAGCTCAGTGGTAGGCCCAAGGTCATGCAGTTTGAAGTAGTTGCTAAGATCTGCAATTACCTGCTTGATTGCAGGTAGAGACCTGGATGCAAAGGTCATATTGTTGACAAAGACAGGCAGAATGATATGGACCCCCCCCCCCACCCCCAGATGAACAT
>QGOI01000285.1:0-22005 GCA_003313885.1 Boletus sp. MG55 | reverse complement strand
GGACCCCGAGGTCATTCAAGCTTGAAGCGAGCTGGCCTGTTGGCAGGATGGCTTTTGGGAGTGACTCGGAGGTGCACAGCCTCCTCAGCCACCGAAACGGACTTGTCGACCGCTCTGTGTCGCTTCATCAAATCCTACTACTGTACGGATGACGAAGAGCGATCCCACTTTGGCATGTGCCAACGTGGGGACCGCATGGCAGCGCAAAAGTGCAGGCGAGCACCCGAAAAGGCCTCGTGTGCCCGCACCACCTGTAGGAATTCCTCTCCCTTCAACTCTCCCTCCACCCTTTTCTTCGAGCAGGAAGCCTCCCTCCTCCCCACTTGTGTACCCCACATCGCAACCAATCTATCTGGGGTCGCGCCCTCATATCGCTGTAGTCGCCTCTGCGAGCCTGGCCAACTCCTTCGATAAGGCGTAAGATCGGTAGCTGGAACCCTCAACGGTCTCGGACTCGGATAGGCAGCGGTCGGGGTAGCGGCAGCCCCCTGATGAGAGCTTTCGCAGGCTCGAAACCGCTACCTACTCCGCTCCCTTACCTGCCTCTACTCATACTGTACATCGCTTGCCCGATGGCCCGACCCCGATCCTCGGAGAGGGGTGCCCGACGGACGAGCAAGCAGGCACGACCGCCCGAGAGTCCCTCTTCGCACACAGACATAGGACTGTGGCCTTCGGTCACAGTCCGTCCACAATGTCACCAAAGCACTCAGAGTACTCCGAGTCAAAGTAAAGGTTGCTTACTAAGATGACGTAGCAATGATTATGAAGTTGGGGCGTTGCAACTTGTCCTGATAACCTTGTTCTGCTCCTCACACACGCACCATAAACGCTACTTCACTCTCGTTGTTGTACGATGGAGAGCCAACTGACATTCAGGTACTGTGACCAGCTTGAGACATTTGCCGAGAGGGTTTGGGGTAACCCCCGAGCTGTCCTACGAGAGCTTCGCCAGGGTGTCGAGTTCATAGACCTTGGCACATATTTCCCTGCCATGAAGGAACTTTTTCCAGGGATTTTGCAAGATCGCAGAATACTCGTCAGAGATGAGTATCACGCCGCAATGCAGGCATTGCAGTCAGAGAGGTACTCTAATGGGGCTTACGTTATTGGACAGCCTGGTATCGGTAAGTCTAACACAAGGTTCTGCGTGCCTTGATCCTTAACTGTGCTGCCCTATTTTGTGCTGCCAGGAAAAACTTTATTTCTGATCTACGCACTTGTTGAGCGTCTTGGTCGGGAACTTGCAGTTGCATTGCAACTTCCGAGCGGCCTACCATTTTACGCACTCTTTGATGGTGGTGCGGTCACTTTCTACCCCCTCGCAAACGGTAAACCATTATCATTCTGCACCCCCGTGTGGGCTTTCTGCGACTCCAACCAAAATGTGCAACAACCCGACCCTATCTTTTCAGCCTATTCTGATATCCGAGTCATTCAGACGACCCCGCCGAAGGCTTCCTGTTGGAAAGAATGGGCCAAGCAAAACGGCGCTGCACCCTACGTTATAGATATATGGAGCAAGGAAGAAGTTGTGAACCTCGCGTGAGCGATAAACTTTTTTTGTGGCAAGGGCGACAGCTGACTTGGATGAGATGGCCAGCATGCTGTTCGATCTGGATACTGAGCGCATGTCCTCTCTTGCGGACAAGTGGGGTGGTGCTCCTCGCACATTGCTGCAATATATAAAGTTACAATCCCAGGATCTCAATAACTTGGATCAAGAAATTGAGGATACATATCGGAGCCTTGCTCCAGAAGCTGTCGAAAAGTGTCGAGCCATGGTTCGCGCAGGAGCGCAGCTCAATGTTCTTGAAGATTTCCTGTTATTGTTCTACTTCATTCGACCACGGGAGTCTAATGGGACGATCGTCCGTCATAAACATTACCTTTATGTTCCAACACCAACCCTCTGCCGCTTCTTAGCAGCAGCGCTCCAGGATCAAGACAGCGCGATCAAGCTGGCGTTTTACCGAAGTTTGAGTGTAGGCGAAGAGACTCGCTCTGCCGCCAGGTATATATACGAATGTTGGTTCCACAGTTTCATCTGTGCGGAACGTGACATGCAGTGCCAACGGGTTGCCCAAGGCAGCGGAGGTGACACGATCGAGTCATTCATGCTACGAGGGACGAAAGTACTCCATTCTGACACTCTAGCTGCACTCAGCTCCTGCCGTCCCCCATATTACTGGGTCGCGCCGAGAAGTTTCCCCGGTGTAGACAGCGTCCTCGTGCTTCCAACACAAATCGTTGCATTTCAAGTCACTCTCAGATTGCAACACAAATCGCCAATCAAGGGCTTACAGCAAGTACGAATCAAGTTACCCATCGATCTCCATAATCTTCCTTGGAGCATCGCGTTCGTAGGGCCAGAGGAAGAGACGATCAAACTAGTTGCACAGCAATGGGCCGGCAATCTACTGTTCATGAAGGAATGTCTACCCATTTGGTGGTCGTCAGTGGACACATCGCAGCGGGATATCCCATACAAGGCATGCAAGTATATTGACTTGCTATATGTTTTCTGACTCGATCGTCAGGTATGCCCTGAGCCACCTGATGAAGATGATGAGGCTATGCCGACTGATGAGGCGACGGCATTTAAGGAGTTAATGCCAGTTGTGGCCCCGATGAGTGGCTAACAAGAGGATCAGGATTGAGGAATGCTAGGTAACTATAAGGTGGCGTTTTACATCCCTTTCTCCCTCCTTGCGTATGTTTTCCATGTCCGAATGACAAGTGCCTCCATGGTGTAATTTCTTGATCGACTGTTGTAGTGTTGTACTCAGTGTAAGTTACGGCCACTATGAATGAAAAGGAATGGGTCACACGTGTGAACAAACGGGCGTTGTACAACCGAAAGGAGACCAACGCTGTATGAATGAAAGGAATAACTGAAAGCGACTCGATAGTGAATTCCCGAGGTTGCCCAACCAAGTTGGTTTTTTGGGATGGCCATTGGGTGTGAGACGAAAATGGACTTGTCAATGTCCGCAAGGTCACCGAGGTACTCAAAATGACTCGATAATGAGGACCCGAGGTCGTTTACGCGAGCTGGCTTGTCGGGATGGCCATTGAGAGTGAGATGCGCAACCTCCTCTGTCATAGAGATGGACTTGTTGATGTCCGCAATGTCACCGAGACACTGAAAGCGACGAAGTAACGAGTTCCCGAGGTTGTTCAACCGAGCTGGTTTGTTGGGATGGCCATCGGCAGTCAGACACATTACCTCTTCGAACATCAAAATGGACTTGTTGATGTCCGCGAAGTCACTGAAGTGCTCAAAGCGACGAAAGAATGAGGACCCGAGGTTGTTCAACCGAGCTGGCTTGTTGGGATGGTCATTGGGAGTGAGACGCATTGCCTCCTCGACCACCGAAATGGACTTGCCGATGTCCGCGAGGTTACCGAAGCGCTCAAAGCGACTCAATAATGAACTCCCAACTTGGTTGTTCAATCAAGCTAGCTTGCTGGGATAGCCGTTAAGAGTGAGATGTACAGCCTCTTCAACCATTGAAATGGACTTGTCGATGGCGGTCCGCATGGTCACCGAGGTGCCCGAACCGACACAATAACGAGTTGGACCCAGGGTTGTTCAACCGAGCTGGCTTGTTGGGACGACCATTGCGAGTAAGACGCACAGCCTCCTCAAACATCGAAATGGACTGGTCAATGTCCACGAGGTCACCGAAGCGCTCAAAACGACACAATAACTTTAAGGACCCGAGGTCGTTCAACCAAGCTGGTTTGTCGGGTTTGTCGTTGAGAGTAAGATGCACAGCCTCCTCAAACATCGGAATGGACTTGTCCATGTCCGGGAGGTCACCAAGGTGTTCAAAGCGACGAGATAACGAGGTCCCGAGAAGGTACAAGTATGCTGGCTTCCGAGGATGTCCATCGGGAGTGATTTGTACGGCATGCTCCAACATCGAGATTGCCTCCTGAATGTGAACAAGGTCCCCACCGCCCTCGAACTGAAGATACAATAGGCTCCCAAGGGTAGCTAGCACTGCAGGCCGGTGAGGATGATCCCGATCTGACAAATCCAATACCATAGCCCGTGCCCTCCGTATCAACTCATCATCATCAGGATTCATATGCTGCCTCGGAGGTCCCAGATTCCATCGTCTTGATCGACACAGAGATCTCAGCCATCCCTAGTGCGAGGCACGCTGCCCGGTATGCAGAGCTCTCTACCGGGGAGAGCTCCACCATTCCGCAGAGTAAATATTTGGCTTCAATTATGTCTGCTTTGTTGCCTCGCCTCTGGGAACGGGTCAGAAGAGCAAAACCGAGATCGAGTACTGTCGCGCAGTGATCCGGGTAACTAATGGTGTGAAGCTGGAGTGCATCCTGATACAATGCAATTGGCACATCTAGGTCGAGGGAATGATTATTGGCTTGACAGTGGATGAACTTTGCATTGGCCAAGTTGAATAGTACAGCGGAGCGATTGGTGTGGTTTGTGGGGCACATGTCCCGGACACGCTCGAAACACGCGATGGCTTCATCGAGATCTGTTTGGTTCTGGAGCTAGCGGTAACGTAGGAGAGCACGATGTCCATTGTCGGTGAGCTGTTCCAGCTGGCTCATTGCGTCTGACTCCGGTACCTATCGTCATATGGTTAGGACGCGTCAACAACGAGATAAACGGATCGCTCACGTCGAGTTTCGTTGTGGATTCATTGATCTCGTAAATGCGTGGTTCGGCGATGATTGTGACTGACGAACACGATGGCAAAACCTCGTCCCTCTGAACCAGAAATCTGATAGCTATAAGGAAACGTCAGAGAGCGGGTATGACAGCGGAGTTCCTCATTTACTCACGCTGGAGCCTTTCATTCCGATCGAGTACGTCTCCCACAGTAATCTTGAGTTGGCGAAGTAATTCTCCGTTTCCGAACCTTGGTCCGAGCTCGAAGGATGCGTAGACCTCGAACGATATGGAAGATGATCCCTCGGATGGCTTTGAATCTTGCTTAGTAAAAAGTAGTGAAACTGAAGAGGGTAGTGACTCACAGGAGGATCTCATCATCCCATTCCACCACGTCCTTGCCTACCAATACGGGCTTATTCAAAGTTTTCGTGGTCTTCCCATTGACTTCTATAACAGCATAGAAGCCTGTCGGCACGCGACAGAGGCCAGACACGAGCATCTGTGGCACGGATGTGTAACGATTTCTCCAGTAGTATAACCCACATTACCGCTTACGAGTGATGAAGACATGTTCGCGTTTGTTTGTATCAGAAGAGCTGTCCGATCTCTTGCTTTCCTGAGCACGTTGTGGTTGCAGGGAAAAGGTGAAGGTAGGGAGTGGATCGTGTTCAGCCATGAGTAAAGAAGTCTGCCAAGAGCACGAAGGAGGAGTTGCTGCCAGGATGGAACGCTGCGGAGCTAACCTGTGGGTATTCATTTCACACGCTTCTAAATCATACATTGCGTGAACGACAGCTAGGAGCGACGACGACAGCGCGTACGAGGAGCAGCGAAGCTCGAGACATGGTACGTGTATGAATTTCACACTCAAACCTCAGGTGAGAGCCGCACCACATCATCGACATCGATATTTCTACCAACTTCGAACCATGCGGTGCTCGTGCTGAATCACAGTTTGAGGATGCAGCCACCAATGATGCACCGTCTGTCTCGGCAGCCATTAACGAAGCACCGGTGCCATCACACAACAACGTCCGTATCGATGATACGCACGATAACCATGTGCGTCTCCTGCAACAAGGTAGAGCGTCTATCGGGGACTGGGTGGGGATTTAGCTGCACAGAGGCAAGTCAAAAGTGGACAGCAAACTTGAGTCCTTATGTGATTCCAAATTCCCGCATTTCAGTTGCGAAGCTGTTCCGGGCGGTTCTCAACGCGTAGCGCAAAATGCGTTTTTGAATTACTCGGCATATCAATATTGAACCCCACCCAGTCGGCTCCAGGACCTGCCAAACAGCGCAAAGGGGTCATGACAATGCCGAGTCCGCGTTGGTCCCGGTGCAGGAGGAACTGCCCTCGTCTGTGGCATCGTCGCCAATTCTCGCGAGCACGTTACCATTACCAGTCACCGGCACCTGGCGACCTCGCCGCACCCATCTGAGCCGAGAACGGAAGTGTCCACCATGCACTCTCTTGTCGCTCGCAGATGACAAACGTCTCCCTCAAGATGTTTCATCACGAGCCATCGCGCATGCAACACGCGTGGCGACCTCTGACCCCAGTCGATCAAGGCCGTGACGCAGGTCCGTTAGCCCGCCGGCTAGTCCTCGAGTTTGTTCAAACCATGGGCGATGAACACATTCTATTCCGTGAACCGCCGGAAACGAGTTAACGAAAGAAGCGAAAGGAAGCGTGAAAGGAGGGGATCATCGAGTCGTTGCTCGAGCGACGCTGAGTCCCGTTGAAAGGGTGGCTGCAACCGAGTCCTTGTCACGCGCATTGGGCTCCCAGGCCAGGTCATACGCAAGTCGCGATCCCGGACGGGCGGGCTTATTACAGCTTCCCTAACGATCGTTGCGCCCATTTCGGATGCGTTTTTTTTAATGCCACAACTGTAGAAGAAACTGTGGGACAGAGCATCCCAAGATCGAAGTAGACGCCACCGTTAACCTTGCTCACGACTTGTGTCCCCCGGAAGAAGTCGAAGCCCACGCAATCACCCTGTGACATTCTCTTTCCCTATTCCGCCTCCACAAAATGACTCTCCGCCCGCCGCCGAGGCTGAGCTGCTTCTGCTAGAACCCACCCTGGATCTCTACTTGCATCCCTAATATTTCGGGCTCGCGCGCCAACCCTGCCCGTTCGACCCACGACGCCAAAGCTAAAGTCGACGGTCCCACCCAAATGCAACCTCAAGCGCAAGCTCCTGCTCAAATGCAAGTTTCGATTCCATCCTCGAC
The DNA here is from genome assembly GCA_003313885.1 of Boletus sp. MG55. Lineage (NCBI taxonomy): Eukaryota > Fungi > Basidiomycota > Agaricomycetes > Boletales > Boletaceae > Boletus > Boletus sp. MG55. Next base: position 15,107 of record QGOI01000285.1, on the reverse strand, counting down.
ATCACCCTCCGGGATGAAACACCCTCCTTCGAGTTTGATTCTCGATGTGTTCGTCGCGTCTATGCTGGCGCGTCCCCTAGACATGGACGCGATCACGAGAGCCTGGCGCCGCTGACCGGGAAACGGCCCCTTGCAGAGAGAGACACAGGCGACAAGAGAGGCGTGCTGGGCGGGCAGGAGGAAGAAGTGGAAGCGGATGTGGCCTAAGTGCAACGTACGCGTCTCAAGTACTCGTCTTTGCGCGCTCGTATGTACCCTGCCTGTGTTCGGGGTACTTCGCATTTCGGGACGTGCGCTATGGGAATGTCCTGTCGCCCTCTCATCCCGTTGTTCCTCTGCCAGTTTCACAGCGGATCTCGATATAAGCTTGTTCGATGGGTTGGAGATGGAGGATCCGGGATTGGCGGAGGAGAAGCGGCTGTTGTTAAGGATGTTGAGGGGCAGGTTGGGATGTGAGTAGGACGCGACGGAGCAAGTGTGCCAAGGTAACCAGCTTCCTGGATTTTAGGTGAGATCGAACCTGTTGCAGAATGGTATCTTGTAAGGACACGCATTCATATTCCGATATTTTTTCAGTGCTGCGTCATTGGTCCTTTGACACCGGAATGTCCCATTTTTCCAAGTCACTAAAGTTAATGGACCAAAAAAAGCGCCGCGTTGGACTCCATGTCTCGATACTGAGGACAAACCTTTGGACTACACGACTACTTCGATCCGACCCCCACCGTCGTCCCCCTTGTCCCTCACCGGCAACCCCGCAAACCTTGTTGGAGGTGCCGCTTGCCTTCTCCTCTGCACCACCGACACGCTTGGCTCAACCTTGTCCACGGCGTGCTCGCAGAATCTCGATGTGTTACGAGGGCGTGGGAATATCTACGTACAAGGGTTTGACCAGGTGAACGGACGGACCATGGCAGGATCGATCATGTCCGGTTGGTTGATCGCGTTAATGCCTGATTTACGAGCGTCGAGTTCGGCGAAGGGCATGTTTAGAACACGGACTGAGGAATTGGTGTATGATTGGTGTGGTGCTGGAAAAGAAGGATGACATGGTGGGTGAGGTGTAAACGGAAGATCGAAAGAAGAAGAAAAAGGGAACATACCAGACTGTTGTCACGTCTTGATACCAAGGTGTCGAGCTCGTCGACAGAGATGACACAGGGAGATAACGCGCGTGCACGCGAAAACACCTGTCTGGAAGTTCTCTCAGTCCCGCCAACATACATCCACCCCCGATCACCTCACCCGAGACCCACCCACCGTGACTCTGTTCAACGTATCTAGTCCCTCCACACTAATGACATTCACCCTCGACTCGTTGGCCACTGCTTTTCCAACGTCTTGCCACTCCCACTAGCACTAAACAACTTGAGTCGGGGACGATCACCATCGTTGGTTCCAACGTCAGAGCCAACTCAGGATAACAGAGGATCTAGGCAACGGAATCCACCCACAACAACGTCTGGTTTCCCGACATGCAATATCAATGCCTCAAAGCATCCTGCCTCACCTCTGCCCTTCCCCGTACTTCACGCGTGTTCGTCCATTACATCTTTGACCATCAGTGCCTTCAGAAGGACCACCCTCTCTCGTATCCCTCTCCGGGCCAGTCTCTTCCTTTTTATTGGTACCGAGGAACGAACCCGCCTGAAGTCGGTATATCGTGATCGCACTCATCAAAGCCTCCATTTCTTCCTCTGACCCCTTGACCCCCCGCCATCTTGGCGGTGGCGGGATCGATCGATCGAATGCCCGCCCTCATTGAAAAGCATGATGGAACGAAGTTCCCGCGTCGTGCGTACATGCTGCCCTCGTCGAAAACAACGCGCACTCCACCTTCTCGAGCGATAAGGTAGGAGTCGGGTCTGGGTCGGGTTTTCGGTGACGCTCGTGACTAAAGGATCATGTCCGAATTCGAACGTATCTGAGTGCGTCCCTTCGTTCGTCTGGCCATCTTTCACTGCCTTGTCGGTCGACGTCACGGGCAGGCACAGGGCACTTTCTTGAATTCAGTCGCGTTTTTGCCGTAGCTCCTCACATCTCACTCCTACACTTTGCTTTAACCTCTACTGCGTCATTTACCTCTCCATCTTTCTAAGTATTTACCTTACGCCCCGTTCTCGTGGTATCAAAGGCCAGCATGTATCACTCCCAGTCATTATCGAATCGAGCCTGGTTTCTTTATCTTACATTACAACCGACGACCGACGAAGAACAAAACCACCTGATTTGGGTTTTCTGTCTTGTCTCTTATCGTCTTCATTAGGTTAGCACCCTTGTCCCCTTAATTATACCTCGCTATCGCCGCAGGTTCTCCCTCTACGATAGAGCGCGGCCCCGTAAACACGTAACACTCTTTTCGGGCTCCCGACCGGTGAGCCGAATAGAAAAGGTAGTCTATTTGAGAGTTCGCCGGATCGCAGCAATACAGACTGACACATGACATGACACGATCTATGTCGTAGTATATATACCGGCAGGACAAGGATCATTGCTCGTCGCTCATGACGCACGCCCTGTCAATAGCCCGAAAGAAACCGCAGGAACTATGCACGACGTCAGCATTACACCTGATTGAGTACAGTTACTCTGCTGACACAAGTGAAGTTACTTTCTGCCAGTGGAATGGCTCTTCGTTACATACATAACGTGTGCTGCGAAGCGATCAAACCTAAACGGTTCGGGTAGATTTGTTTTTTCGATCGCCTTTCGAATTCAACAAACGCAAACAAACGCCCCAGCAGGTTCTGTAGGAAACGGCTTCGACATATGTATGTCGGAATTTTACTTCCAGGCCCTTCGCTCTGAGCACGACATTAATAAATTTGGGCTGTTTGGTTCGCTGCACTTCGAACCGGTCGGCGCTAACCTAAAAAACTCCCTTCTTGGCTGCTGGGTATATTCTCGTGCTTAAAGTCCACCGAAGTGTAATTGCGCTCCATACAGGCTGCAGCGACGTAAGTGTTGACGTATATTCATTGACAATCACCTCACAATGTGGTTACTCATCACGTCACCCGTAACGCATACATACAACGCCTTACGCTAATCTTTCTTCCTTTCCTCAGCGTTGTCTCACTCTAGTGACATCTGAATCGGCTGAGACTCGAGTCATCACTCCGTCTAGCGCGTATAGTAAGTTGATAAACAACTGCGACGTATGGAGCGATAACGATGACATGATACATGACTCGCAGTGAAGCTATGGACCTACACGTTTTGTACTAACAGACTCGAATCAATCATCACCCGAGGTGCGTACTTATTAGGTCGGAGTCCTCTAACGAACTATATATACTGCACAGGTCCTTTTAGTACTGCTCGCTTCAACACGTTTCTCCCAGATCTGCCAGTCCAGCATTCTTACCATGTCCAATCTCGAATCCTCGACGAATGTAAAGGATTATGCCTCCAACATCCTAGCAGCGAACTTGACGTGGGCACAGAAGTTGAACCAGACGTTTCCTCAGTACTTCCCTGATCCCAATACTAAGCAAGCGCCCAAGGTAAGCCTCGTTGGTGATTTAGACGGTCGCTGTTCCTTGATCTCTGTCCGCCCAACAGATCTTCTGGATCGGCTGTTCGGACTCTCGGGTGCAAGAGTCGGACGCGACGACGGCTCTCCCGGGCACCGTCTTCGTGCACAGGAACATTGCAAAGTAACCTCTCCCGACGAGCATAGCACAACCGTTTTTTTTTTAACCTACGCACGACCCGACAGCCAATTTCATCTTGACGACGACAATGCGATGTCGGTCCTTGCATACGCCGTCAAGGAGCTAGGCGTGCAACACAGTGCGTGTCTTTCCGTCGATTCATGAGAACGTTCCTCTGTTTTTTTACCTGCTTCGGTGGCACACAGTCGTCGTCGTCGGGCACGAGCAGTGCGGTGGTGCGGCCGCAGCACTCCAAGAAGCGATCAGCGCTTTGAGCGACGACAGCAGCGCACGCTCGGGTGGGTGTGGGTGTTGTGGTGCGCAGATCGAGCGCCACCGCGATCCCCCGCCGCATTACCATGGTGAACGGCGCCACAGGGGTCCGCTCCCTGACGTTCATGACAGGCACTGCAAAGATCCCAACGACGCTCTCACGCGTTGGCTCGCGCCTCTCGTCGATCGCGTCAGGGGACTCCAACTCCCCTCGGATCAAGACGCGGCGTTGAGAGTCGTGATCGAAGAAAACGTCAAGATGCAGATCGAGAATCTATTTCAGCTGAACGCGTGGGTAGGCAGTAATGCCCCGGGTGGGAAGAAGCCTGTTTGGGTGCATGGTTGGGTGTACGACTTTCCTACGGGTTTGATCCGCGACTTGAAGGTCACCAAGGAACTCGCAGCGTAACGGGCCTCTGCATGAGAGGCTGAGAGTTCGGTTTTCTCAATTGTGCTGTGTTCTTGATGAAAATATACTCTGAGTGTCTGGGAATCATCCAAAATTTTCTTGAGGGTCTCAAAGGAAAATATGGCACGGTGCATATCATTAGGTCAAGTTTAGAGTGCCGGGACTACGGCAAGCTAAGGCGGGTAAGTGGAAACGGGTAGGTGGCGGGTTTCGACACGGGGGCCCGACCATCGCCCTTCCGAGGGTGGTACGGGATATCTACCTCTGTGCGCCTACCGATTATGTCAACCTACCTCGTCGATAGGATGACTGAAATCGGGACCTACTAAAGGGTCAGTCGAAGAAGGTGTACTCACCAAGCCGTACGGTCGCCCCAGGACCAATTCGGACTACATGATGTACATATATGGACTGTAGATGGTGGAGTGGCGACCCCGAGGCACGAAACGCGAGCGTGATAGCTCCAGAGTCGATCGAAGATGACTGCACGCAGAGACTTTAGCAAGGACATCCGATTATGTCAGCCTACCTCGACGAGGACGACTGAAACCGAACCGGGACCTGGAAGGGTCAGTCGAAGAAGGTGTACTCACCAAGCCGTATGGTCGCCCCAGGACTGATTCGGACTACATGATTGGTATATGGACTATAGATGGTCGAACGGCGACCCTGAGGCGCGAAACGCAAGCGTGATAGCTCCAGAGTCGATCGAAGATAACCACATGCAGAGACTTAGCAAGGCCGAGCCGCGACTTAGCACATCGCGTAACCGCTCGAGCGCGCTGAGCACGTCGACACTACCGGAATTTTTAGATTCCACCTATGTACGTTAGAGACTTCTTGACGATGGTAATATATTTTGGTCTCTACGAAAGAATCATTTAGAGTGCATGAGGTCCTGCTGATGGGTTCACCCTAACATGGTATCAAAACTACGTTTCGTAGTAGTCACGTGAGCACGATGGTCCTGCTTTCCATACTTTCTCGATACTAAGGAGCTGTCCCTTAAATATACTGCTGCATTTGTATCAGTGCTGCGCTACTGACTTACAGCCATTTCATTTTGGTGCACGTTCCCAAGGCTCGTCAAGCCCGAATCTGAATAGTTGGTCTTGATAAAACACACGTGTATCAAAATATCAAGCAACATTCGAAATGCGCAAAAAGGGATCGAACCATTACGGCGAACATAACATCGACTACCTACATCATACACGCATCACACAAACATCTGCAACGGGTGACGATCATATACATTTTGACCCTCGCTCAGTTCGCTGAGATCAGGATAGAACGGTACCATCGCGTCTGAAGCGCCGAGATACAATGAGTTATAGACACGCCAATAGACCTAGACGAGAGGGAGCGGTGAGCGATGGCGTTGGGCGCAAATAATCGAGCAAGACGTACCTCACGGACTTTACGTGCGGGATGGAACAAGCCTTGGAGTGTATAGCTGAGAAGGACGCCTGGGCCTAATGTCACGCGCATGGCCTCAATGGCTTCCATAACTGCACCAATGACGTGTGGAGATGTTTCGAAACAGTTGGGCCATACGAGGTTCATGAGATGGAGCATCGAGTCTTCACAACCGAGACCTGCTACACCAAGAGCCAAATGCTTTACGATGACGCTTGCTGTTTGGCGGTGGACGAGGTCACGGTCTGTGAGCGCGTCTTCCAGCATGGTGACTACTGAGTCGACATAGTAAGCAGATTGTGGGCCAACGTATTCGAACACGAATGTCAGTGCTTTGAGACAGCCGGTCCGTACATTAAGCTCCGCAGTACGGTACTCGTTGAGAATTGCAGGGATACACGTGAAAGCTAGAGGGCTGCGTCAGGTTGTGAAGACCAGTGACAAGGTGAATTACTCACGTCCGCACGTCTCAGCTACGATGGCGATGGCGACGGTACTACAGACACGGCTTTGACGTTCTTGCACACGCAGGTTAGTGAGGAGAACCGAAAGGACATCTTGAGGACCCAAACTCTTCGCAATGTAGCCGAACGAGTTGACAGCGGCTCGCCGAATTCCCTTCTTGTGTGCCTTCAAGAGGTCCAGGAGCTCGAAGCAAATACGCATCCATTCCCGCGCTGGGACGAATTCAGCCCCACGATCAGCTAAAAACACACGTTATTACCGTGGTACAGCAGAAAGGAGACGGACGGGACTCACCGATACGACCGATCAAGTTGATCGATGCTTCTTGCACCTTTTCGTGTCGGTTACGAAGAATTGGCGTCATTCGAGGTACTGAACGGGATGTGATCAGTCACGGAATATCAGATAGTGCATCTGAACACTTACGGAGATCTTTGACCGGGGGATTCATCTGGGTCATACCAACGACATTAGCGATCGCACCCTCAGCAGCAATGATACTACCGAGCGTGTCGGGGTATTCTTCTCCCAGCTGCTCGAACAAGACGAGACCGAGCTTGCTCAAAAGCTGGTCTTCCCCACATTGCTTGATGACCACCGCAAGTCGTGTGGTCAGATCGGCTGCCTGCTGACGGACTTTAGCGCTCTTGTTGTTGAGACGCCAGAGGATCGTGGAGACGATCTGAGTGAGATATGGCTTGACGCGGATGCCGAGAGCATTGACGACAGTACCGAAACCGTCCAGCATCACTTGATCTTCCGTAGTCTGCTCCTGGAAGGAATAGATAATACCATCTACGAGGCGAACCTCGAGACGTTCGTCAATGTCCGAGGCACCGAGGGTGGCGATAACCTTGGTGATAGTCTCCATAACCATCTTCCGGTACGGCTCCGCCTCATCCTTGAGCTCGTTCACTATCCTTCCGACGATCTCCGATACGCCAGATTTTTGGGCGAGTTCTACAGTAGTCTCCACGACTTGGCGATAGTTGCGTCTATCCAATGCCATGCGACGAACCCAGAATGACTTGAAAAAGTCAGGGAGAATATCTTGCTTAATGTACTGCGCTGTAACGCCCTCGGTGGCAGCACATTGCTTGACCACTTTCAGCACGATCTTCTTCATCTCTTCGTCGGACGTCTGGAATTCGCGGATGAGGATAACAGTAACCTCCTTGGTATAATAAGAGGCGTATTCGGGGTCCATGAGGGGGATAATGAAGCCGATCGCCTTCAAGAAGGCAGCAAGACCCTTGCCACGGTGCAGACGGATACCGAGCCACAGAGGTTTGAGCACTTCATCGAACGACTCGATACCATAAGGCGCTGCAGCTTCAGCTAAGGCGGCGAGACCGAGGGCCGTCATGGTCCGCACTTTCTGCTGCTCGTCCGTGAGTCCATGGGCGATACAGGCCACGAGGTTTCGTAGATGAGGAAGCACGGCACAGCCCATCATAATGGCAATCTGTTGGACAATTCGGATGCCGGTGTGACGCGCCTGCCATGATTTCTTGCTGCGGCAGACGGCCTTGAGGAAGGGAAGTAGCGAAGGGATACCAAGGGCAGATGCGACGACGGAGAATGCGCGGGCGGTCGTATTGCGAACATATTCATCAGCGTGATCGATATCAGGACGCATAGTTGAGATCATGTGGGCAAGACCAGCCGCTTTTGACAGGTTGGATATGATTTCCCGCCCTTCGACACGAGCGTAGTAATCCTCGTCGATAAGGAGAGGCTCGATGACAACTAGGATCTTGTGCACGTAAGGACGGACAAGGTCGTCGAGTTTGTACAAGACACGGTCGATAACCTTGACCAGCAAATGCCGTTCTTGATCTTCCAGTGTGCGTTCCATGAGCAACGGGAGTATTTTATCAAAGAGTGGACCGGCGCCGAACTCGCGAGCTTTGTCTGTGATCTGACGAAGAGCGGTCTTTCGGACAGGTGGAGTGCCATTCTTGATCTTCAGGAGAAGCCGCATGATCTTGCGTTCTTTCATTTCATCTACCGAAAGCTCGGTCTCGTCCTCCTCCTTCAGAATCTTCGCGAAATACTGTGCGTCCTCCGGCTTGAAGAAGGCAAGGTTTCCAACTCCCGGAATCTCAGTAGGCAACTCAGGTGCGAGACCCGCAGCTGCCGCAATGGCAGCAGCATCAGACGACTCTTGTATGTGGAAACCCCCGACTTCAGTTATAGGTGTCGCCATCAACTTGCGGGGGGTAACCATCGGCGCATAGCCTGGCGGAGGAGTAACAATGACGTACCCTGTGGCCGGCAGAATAGCGTCCAGTTCTTCATCCATAAGGTAGCGGTTGTGCTTGTCCTCGTGCATGATACCCGGCGTATTCATGATAATCTGGGTCATGGGCACATCGGGAACAACAGCAACTTGGTCCCAACGCGAGCGTTTGGGAGTTTCGGAAGGAGCATTCTCCGTGGGAGCCGCATCCCAACGAGACCGCCGTTTCTTTGGCGCAGACGGCTCTTCTTTTGACGCCTCCGTCTTGTTAGGATCCACGTTCTCGTCCGTGGGCTCCGCTATGTCCCATCTTCGTTTCCGCTTTGCTCCCGCTGCTTCCCGGTCCCGTTCCCTAGCCTCGGCGAGCTCTTTGGCAGCAGCGAGCTCCATAGCGACGTCTTGAAGCTCGGAAGCCGGAGGCGTCCTGTCCAAATCCATTTTCATCTTTCCTTCCTCCCTTTCTCGCCTCTCCTTCTCATCAATCGCCCTCCGCACACGTACCTCCTCCTGCTCCAAACGAGCCAACCTCATCGCATCCTTGTACCCTCCCTCGACCTCCGTGCCTTCATCTACATGCTTGAACGCATCCGCGCTTTCTTGTGCAACTCGGTTGAAGCGACGATTGTGATAATCCGACTGCCTCGACGCAATTTGACGTTTCGAGGCAGTTTCGGCAAACGGGTCGACGTTTTCCTCTTCTGCAAGGTCTGCGAACTCTTGAAGAATCTCCTTGGGCACGGTAAAGGAGTCGACGAGTCTTGGCGAGCCTGACATGACAGATGGTGATGGTGGTGGTTGCGGAAAGAGCCTTTGACACTGTCGGAAACGGCCCCCGCCCAGAATTGTCTAAGCTGAGTCTGAATAATACAGAGACCAAATATGTACACATAACCCCTGTTGACTCATATGCTACTTCCCCCGCTCTATTCGTTCCACAGGTTTCTCGGTAACAAGTAACCCACCCATAACGTTAACCCGACCATGGCCACCATCACCCAATACGCAAAGTAACCTCCCATGATATTTTTCTCGATACCGAGCGAAAAAGCGGAGTTGACAGTTGCAGGACCGATAGCACGCATGACAGAGACAATCACCTGCGCAAGGCCATTCGTTGCGCCAATCGACGCCTTGTTCGGCGCAGCAGCACTTATGTAGATGAACGTGATCCCTGATTGAACGTGGATCATCAGATTGACCATTTCATCACAACGGGCTACTCACCGTAAGCAAAACTCGCGAATATAAACAAGGTCATCTGCAGTCCTACAAGGAACCAAACGAGATAGCTCAGACCATATAGCCGTGCTGCGGTGTTAATCGCAGGGAATAGTGCTATCACAGGGAAGCACAAAGAAGTAGCTGCCAGGAACATGGGTTTGGCGCCAAGCCAGTCGTGCATGGGAGCGAAGAATATACATTGAATGACACCGCCCGATATCCCAAGAAATGCCAAGATGGTCCCAATTGCGGGTGGGTCGAGATTGAGGCCACCCATTTCAATGGGCATCGCACAAAAGACGGGAATCATTGCACGAAAAGCGATATCGATAAGGGAGAATGTAGCATAGCTCCCAGCCGCAATTATAACTGGGCGAACGAGAAGAGCACGGAAGGGTAACGGCTGATCAATTGCTTCTGGTGCTGGACCGTCGTGTAGGACCTCCTGGACCTGTGGATCGGGCTTTAGTTTATCGTCTTTCGTCGTCCCATTGAAAAGGTATTGCCTCAGAGTCACTCGAGTTTTCCTGGTCTGGATGAGAGCAGTAAGCATCATTCCTGCTGATTCAGACCAGCCGACGAACCTCAGTCATAAACATAAAGGTGATGAGCCATGAAAGTGCTGTGATAGTCGCCGAGACCGCACAGGGTAGAAAGTATGGGTGTTCTCTGAGAAATGTAGAATCGCCAAATATATCTGGGAATCTTTCCGCAGGCCTAGCCAAAGACCCGCCGATCAGTGGCCTTGGTGTTTATTTAGCACAAAAGGAGGGACATCCAGGGGAAGACGAAAACATACCCTGCTGTCGTACCAAGGGACCAAGTGATTGGTAAAATTCCATATGCCTGGGCGATATTCGTAGAATCCGTGATCTCGATCGTCATGCTCTTCATTACACCGATGTTCCCATTGAGAGCACCGTTAAGACACCGACTTTGAGCGTTTCGTCAACCTTTTCGGAAAGCACAGTATGCCAAACTAATCCCTACCTGACAACGAGCCCCCAGAATGTTTTAGACAATCCGAAGCACCACATCGACGCAGATAATCCGAAGAGCCCAGTCAAAAGTACGGGTTTGCGACCTATTTGGTCCGACATACGACTCCAATGAAATATTGTGCATGCTTCGGTCAAAAAGAACAATGAATGCTAGCGCCGGTAAGTTCCGGGAGGAATCTGATAGGATGCATGGACGACGAACCATGAGTCCAACATAATACGCAACACGAGAATCTTTGCCATCGGTAATCCCAATATCTCTTATCAGCTACACGAGAAGCAGCCACGAAACCCTGGTAAGTGTAAGGAATGTAGGGCGTCGAACTCGTACCTGGGGAAGGAATGGAGCTATGACCTGCGAAGTCATTGGTTCTGAGACTTGAAGTAACAGTAATATGGAAAATTGACGCCAAGGAAGGGGCGTTCTCTTCTTTTTTGGATGAACATGCTGAGTGCTCAGAGATTGGTCCGCCAGAAGTGGTGTCTCCTCGTCCGTTATCTGAGACATTGGTAGTCGGGGATATGCGGGAATGAAAGCGCTGTTGAGACGTGGGTCGGGTATTCAGAATAAGCCCGCGACGAGCCGCTTTGAGATTCTAGCAGAAGTTTCGAAAATGGGAAGGTATCGTCTGGCCAGGATCAGCGGGAGTTTTGATAACGAAATCAGGTGGGAAATACTCGTGTCTGACAGCACTTGACCGACTGTCGCAACTAAAGCCGTTTTGTGAACGCCATTCAATTGACATTCACATGCTCTCCAATTCTCCATCCAAGCAGAAGCCAAAGATGTGAGAAGTAGAGCTGATCACGAGGAGATTGACGATCCACGAGTGCGCTTATTACCTAAGCCGGCGGCGTGGCAACCCCGAGTTTGGGTTAGGGTTGTCTGTCACGCCGGCAGTTGCTGCCAGGATCATGCAAAATGGCGCATCTTGTCAACCTTCCTACCGACAGTTCACCCATCACTGATGCTGATGAAGAGGTATATACCCTTCCAGTTCTGTTATCACGCCGTTACTACCCTGGACGCTGACTTCTTCACCGAAGATCTTTCTGCTCTACTCGGCACTCAACCAAACGAAAATAAATCTCGTCGGTCCAGATGGCTACCATGGATTAGGCCACATCGATTCACGGAAAGACACTCTGACTATCCAGTTTGAGCTTCAACCGCCTTCTTTGGCTCCCAGTCCGCCAAAACCTGCGAAGAAATCGAAACTTCCGCGAAAGATAGCCTCAAGGGAAAGCTCGACGCGGGTGGTCGAGATCGAGATTGCACAGGACCCAACCGCACTGCGCAGTAGAAACGGGGATACGGGCAGCGTGGTTTGGCGAGCAAGGTGAAGTTTGCAATGTTGCCGTCAGTCGGCCCGTCACAGGAAGTCGCACGCGTTCTGATCTCCCAATTGAAGCACAGAACTAGCCAAGACTGTTCTACAACAATATTTCTTCCCTCCCGAATCACCCGTCTTTAATCGAGACCGGTTGGCGGAATCTCATTGCCTCGAACTAGGGTTAGCATGATCGTTCCAAAGAGTGGTTTTCCTTGCAATTAAAGGCGTTTCCCGCATCAAGAGCAGGCACAGGGCTTCTCGGTCTTGCGCTGGCTCCCCTAGTCTGCACTTATACCGTAACCGACATCAGACCCCTCCTCGCGCTCATTCAAAAGAATGTTTCGCTGAACTCCGAGTCGCGCGGATGGCATAACACATCCCTCGGCAATTCAAAATCTAACATCACGATCGAAGAATTGGATTGGCTCGCGCTTGCTTCTCTCCCGTCTGGCACAGTACGCGCACGTTATTGTCCCGTACCAAAGGTCACCTCGGCCGTGGAGGTCGAGTCCACCGATCACGATGCATGGGATTTAGTTTTCGCAGTTGACTGCATATATAACCCCTCGCTCCTTCCCGCCCTCGTTAACACCATTGACGCAGTCTCAACTGCAGGACGAACATGGGTTCTCGTGGTGGCGGAGCTGAGGCAGGAGGATGTTCTACGGGAGTTCTTGGATTTGTGGCTGAAACAGGCCAGTAGCGGGAGGTGGGGGCTCACGCGAGTCGAAGACTTGCTGGACGCGCATTTTGTTGTATGGGCCGGGCAAAAGCGCCTGGACTAGTTGTAACTATCGCCGTCGGCGCCATCTTGTGCATGTACTAATAACACTTGGCCAAATATTTAAACGTTTACTCAAGGACGGATCTTGCCACGTTTTCTGTTTGTAATGAGCACTGTTGTACTATAGGAAGAGGTTAGTCCGAGGACTCTGTTACCAATTTGATTCGGATAGAGTTCGACGTACTTATCTATGGGACTTGTACTTCGTTGAACTGAATATCCCGACCTGAGCTTGAGCCATCCTTACAATGTCTCCAGTCCCTGCTCTCGCACTCCAACATTTCCTCATCTGGATCAATTGATGGCTCTGGTGTGACTCGACGGCAGCAACGACTCGGAGCTGCTCCTGCCTGAGCGGCAGCCTTAGACTCTTTGCGAGACTTCAAGTTCTTGCTCTGAAACATAATGTGCTGTAACCGAGGATAGTACTATATTGAATAAATAATTGAATCAGTGAATTCATTCTTAAAAAAATTCTGCTCTCGACGAGGTACTTCCGAGGTTGCATTCTAGTACACAAACATGAACTCGGCCCTCGATCATCATGCATCGGCACCCTCCGCCGTAAACCCCGTGTTAGGGCTAGACTGTTTGGCCCCTGCACAAAACATCGTTTCCATATTTGAACATGACCCCTACTACTAGCTAGGCTCTGTGACAATGTACCAACAGGATGGGCTTTCCTCGGAGAAGCTTCATGATCAGCACTATTTCAATCAAGACTCATGGATGAGAGCGTTACGAAGCGGACCAATGACCCCAATTCGCATAATTGTCTTGGAAGTTCGTCTTGGGGCCTTCTTGGACTCTGATTACATTTCCTCCGCAGTTCAGTTTCTCCACGATCGCTATTCAATACAGTCGCTGTGCTTGGTCTCACATGATTAGGAACCCCTCAGAGCCCCAACCATTTAAACTCCACTCTCCTCCCGACAATCCTCAGATCGCCATTCCGTACCTCGACGCATGAGATACACAATGTTTTCCTCGACGTTGCTCGTTCTTGCAGGTTTGCTATGCTCCCTCCAGATTGTTTTCGCTGCTCCCGATCCATCGTCATCTGCTGGCCAGTCCATCCCACTTATCAGAAGACAGCCGACTCAGCGCACTGTCGAAGACTGGGGCATTTGGGCCAAGAAGGAGCGTGAGCGGCTCGAAGCCAAATATGGTAGCTCACCGCTATCGAGAAGGAGTGAAGGAACGAATTTGTAGGGCTAATGTTGACCCCCTGTTTGTTGAACGCTCTGACAGTCGTTCCATAGGATGATTAACCAGGGTTTCGATGCAAAGTAGGGGACTGCGTCTGGTTCGTTCCCTGCTGCTGACGTTTCCTACCAGTTATCTTGGATCCCTTGCCGTAGGAACTCCACCTGCTGCGTTCTATGTCGTTCTCGACACCGGTTCATCGTCAGTCGTTTTTGCCCCTATGCATGCCGTTGTCTGATATCTCCTATCAACTAGAGATCTATGGGTGGCAGACGCAAGTTGTAATACAGGTTGCGCTAACGAAACTACCTACAATTCCGCGTCATCCTCGACGTTTCAGAATCTCTCCCAGCCCTTCTCGATCACCTACGGAATTGGCCAAGCTTCCGGCAGTCTTGTTTCGGATGTCGTCCAGATGGTCGGATTCGAGGTCAAGAACCAGTCATTTGGTGCTGTCACGGCGGCTTCGCAGGATTTGGTGTCGAATCCGGCATCTGGGTTGATGGGTTTGGGTTGGCAGAGCAATTCCGCTTCGGGGCAAATGCCGTTCTGGCAATTGTTAGCCTCTAAGGGTACTTGGTCACAGCCTGTGATGGGCTTTCAGTTTACGCGGTATGTACTTTGTTTGATCCGCGTCGAAAGAATTTACAACATCATCATTAGCTTCCTCAACGATACGAGTGCTCGGACGTTGGAGCCGGGAGGAAGCTTCACTATGGGTGCGTTGAAATTCATTTATACCTGGTGCAACTTGCTGACTCCCATCTGTGCAGGATTCGTTAACTCCAGTCTATATACTGGCAACATCGACTATCAAAATCTTGTTACGCCACCCGGCTTTTGGACTCTCTCTCTCACCAGTGAGCAATTGCTGCCATTTCATGATGACATCATTGCTAAATCTGTCTGCGCAGAATTAACTGTCCAAGGGTCCAGCGTGTCGCTTCCTTCCGGATCTGCATCCTATGCTGCAATCGATACGGGAACAACAATCGTTGGCGGTCCCGCCAGTGAGATTAAGAACATATATGCCCAGATTCCTGGTTCCCAACCAGGCTCCGGAGATTTGCAAAACTTTTGGATTTATCGTATGTTCC
>QGOI01000283.1:0-17386 GCA_003313885.1 Boletus sp. MG55 | reverse complement strand
ATGTCAGTTGGTCCATCGCAGGAACCTTAATTGCCAATGCGCGACCCTCGTTATCCGTCTAGCTCTACGAGGCGGGAAGTCGTTTGCTTCCGTTCGTCTGGAATGTGCGCATCCGAGGGCGTTCGGCAATCACTTCGACGTTGGCTTGAGGAACGGAAGTATCGGGAGGCGTCCCTCTGGGCTTCTGGGCCAAAAGCTTGCTCCAGTTGCGCTAATTGGCGTTGCAGTTTCTAAGTCTCCTATAGGCAGACCATCCCGTAAGCAGATTAACGAGTCGAAGGACGATGGTCCTTCTTAGCAGTTCCTGGTACGTCAGCCGGTCAGTGGTGGGCCAGCATCTCCTGGTTCTCGACTCATCTCAGGTACGATAATTAACAAAGTGGCCCGGGTTGCGTCACCTCGCCGCGTCATCAGATTCCGAATCTGCTGCGAGAACGACACTGGCAGTTTCAAAGAGTTTGGCATGGAGAACAGGTGACCCGCATCGGTAAACAATAACCACCAGAAAAAACTTTTTGGATCCATTTCCCATTATGATTTTACGGCCCGGTGAAGACGTGACGTTTTCGATCTCCTACTGTACCAGTGATGATAAAGGACATTTTTGTACAGCGTCGGTTGAAGAACGCAGCATTCCGCCAGCCAAGTCAGGCGGGTTGAAGCTTCGAGCTCTTGTGGCTTTCCACACGCGGATCATGATTATGAGTTGAATTTGGCACCTCACCATCGTATGGCCAGATCAGGTGGGTTATGACCGGTGACCACGCGTCCAATCAATGTGAACTAACACAAAGAAAGTCGTTCCTTCTACGGAATACACTACTCCATTTAGAGGAGTCATCAATGTCACGCTGTAAGACACCTTTTATAGATCCCTCGTGGACCAACAAGAAGGCCCCTTCACTTGCACAAGAGCTGCTGATCATGATTTCAACCGCCGCTCATGTCAGCTGCTTAGTGCTCTGCATATGACCAACAATTGAGTTAGAGAGATCGATTAACAGATCAAGTACGCCATACAACTAATATACAACAATCGTGAAGTCCACAGTAAATATAAAACTGAATGGCACTCCATCTATTTGGCAGAGGACGTTGAAAACTGGAGCATAGTCAGAACAAAAGTCGACCAGAGAACGAAATCAACTAGCCTTGGTAACGCTTTTCGTGCCTTCGGAAATTGCATGTTTGGCGAGTTCACCAGGAAGAATTAGGCGCACTGCCGTTTGGATCTCCCGTGATGCGATGGTGGATTTCTTAGAGTATGAAGCAAGTTCTAACGCGCTGGTTGAGCTCGATACACAAGTCTAAACAAAACTAGACTGACTGGATGCCTCCGTGGCTATGCGTTCGAAAATGTCGTTGACGAAGGAGTTGAGAATGGCCATGGCTTTGTTCGAGATACCAGTATCAGGGTGAACCTGCCTCAACACTGCAACGAGAATGAGAAAACGCAATTGCTTGAAACAAGTAACGCACCCTTGTAAATGTATGAAGAGTAAGTCTCCTTGCGGACCTTGCGCCTCTTTTTCTTTTCGCCCTCTGCTGCAGGAGTAGCAGATGTCTTAGCCGCTTTTTTGGTGGCTTTGTTCGATGCGGGTGACTTGGCCGGGGCTTTGGAGGCAGTGGAAGGAGGAGCAGCGACCATAGTGAATAAGTTGTTGTTGGACGGGAAGGTCGAAGAACGCGCTAATAGCTGGCGATATATGGAGTGTGGTAGACACTAGTCGCGCCGAGCTATATACCTCCTGAGACGCGTGTGGTCGTGTTTGGCACCCGCGTCAGACGCGTCGCGCCTTTGTTGATCTGCAAACCTTATTTCGTCCACCTGGATTCCGTGAGTATAAAGGGGAACATACACATTTCCGATGCGGCCTCAAATTCGTTCTATCGTCCTGGCGCATACCACTCTCCAAATCTTCTTTGAATCACAATCACAATGTCTGGAAAAGGTGGCAAAGCAAAGTCAGGTGGCAAGGCTTCCGGTGAACCCACAAAGTCCCAGTCGCGTTCCGCCAAGGCTGGCCTTCAGTTCCCTGTCGGTCGTGTGCACCGTCTATTGAAGAAGGGTAACTACGCTCAGCGCATAGGGAATGGCGCACCTGGTAAGTCAGAACATTATTTTGCTTTGAAGAAATGGCTCAATTAGTCCAAAGTATACCTCGCCGCTGTCCTCGAATATCTTGCTGCCGAAATTCTCGAGCTGGCTGGGAATGCTGCACGCGACAACAAGAAACAACGTATCGTCCCTCGACACTTGCAACTTGCCATTCGAAATGACGAGGAGTAGGTCTTCTGTTGTGTTTCCTAATCAGGTTTATTGAAGTGCTTTCAGGTTGAATAGACTCCTTGGCGATGTGGTCATCTCGCAGGGTGGTGTTGTACCATTTATCAACCCTGAACTGCTGCCCAGCAAAACATCAAAGGGCAAGAAGGAGAGCCAGGAAGTTTAATTGTTCACTACTAGATTATTGCTTTCTTTATGGTGTAGGATGTATTGTATTCTATAGTACTTATTCATCTCCTTTATTCCTGCAAGATTATGACACTGCGTACAATCTACCACAGGCCATCGCTATTCCTGGACTGTCACCGCTTCATGACCAACTGACCCGAATTTTCGCGAGTGACAACCCTAGGGTGGCCATTTCCAGTTCAGGTAGTCCACCCTTTGCCGAGTTTCTCGCCTTGTCGTAACTGTCGTTATCGTACCACTTGAGGGCTTGAATAAAAGGTCTTTCCCTTTTGATACTTTGACCTCTAGCCTGCTCCATTCTTAAAGCCGAGTCAACTCTTAGCTCTCACGACATTCCATGGCCAAGTCACGTTCGACGACCGAAGCTTCAAAACCTTCTTCGTCCTTCACAAACTGTTTTCAAAAATGGACACTGAGAGCTGTGGTCTTCGGCGTCTTTTGTGTAGCATGTAGTTGGTTAGATTTGATCAAGGTGAGTCGGTCACCCATTGGATTTTTCCAGGACTGACGTTCGGGCCACTCGCTACAGGATCAGTGGTATGTCCTAGACCCACCCTTCTTGCATGAACTTGCACGAGACGCCATTGCTGCATCCCCCGACAACGCGGAAGGCATGATTCAACACATCCTTACCAACCTCACGTCTACCTTCCCGCAACAATCCAGCCAAATTGCGCTTAATACCAATTCTTCCGAGTGGGTGTTCAGCAACGCCGGAGGTGCCATGGGTGCCATGTATATCATTCACGCGTCTATTACTGAATATCTCATCATCTATGGTACGCCCCTCGGTACCGAGGGACACACTGGATTGCATACCGCGGATGATTACTTCCACATCCTCATCGGCGAGCAGTGGGCGTTCAGGCCAGGTGCTCTCGAGATGGAGAGGTACAAACCCGGAGATGTTCACCTGCTGCCGCGGGGAACTGCGAAGCAGTACAAAATGCACGAGGGTTGCTTCGCCATGGAGTACGCTCGAGGTGAGTCTTTTTACCGAACTCTGCCTATTGTGGCCTATTTTTATGTGATCCGTAGGCTGGATTCCTCTCATGTTGCCATTCGGCTTTGCCGACACGTTTACATCGACGCTTGATGTCCCAACGCTATACCATACTGTGCGCATCACGGGCCGGGAGATGATCAAGAATCTCCTCATTGGAAAGATTTGAAAGCATGACCAAAAAACTGCATCAAGATCTACGCAAGTGGAGATAGAATGTTAATGTCGGCGGTTTAATTCCTTTACACTGTTTGTATGCCTGCTTCTGATTTGATTTGCTACGTCCCTGCGGAATCCGTGCATACCCTGGTTTGCAACTGATGACTCCTATCTACAAGATTGATGTTGGGCCGTTATGACGTACTGTTTGATGGAGTTCAGCGTCAGGAACTCAGACTTCTGTTGCCTCATGGGACATAATTGACCATCGATAGACTCAGAGTTGATGTCAGAACTGACGTCCGACTCCACCCCAAACCCTGGTAGACCCTGTCACTGGGTATATGTCTCGACTTAGGTGGCCCGGTGCAGCCGAAGGCAGTATGAAACCGAGAAATGAAAACGTTGCCTTTGCCCTAGCACCGTCATTCCGTTGACGCCATGTTCTACGGTGCAGGGAGTAGCTGTTGTGCCACAGGTGGAGAGAAAACTACTGGCCGTGATACAATCAACTAGTGACATAAGCAATGACGGATGGATAGCCTCAGTCGGTGTCACGCGCCAGTTGGAGACATGACTTGGAAATTACGCCGATGTGATCATGCACTGTGCTGTGATAATTGGTTGCTCACCAGGGCCCTACAATGGAGAGGAGAATCAGGTGTGGTATGAATTGAAAGGCTGCAGCGCGGTCGCGATCGCAGTCGTGGAATGGAGGAATGTGGGGAGAGCCCACAGCCCTGGTGACTGCGGGCGTCGGGAACGACGACGAGCGGGAGGGTGTTAGGTAACGATTACCATAAAAGGGGAATGACGTCTGACGCAGAGGTGGCGCGGGTGTGTACCCTGTTTTTGTCGCTGTGGAGCCGTCCGTGTACATGAACCGACCTAGAATCTCTTTCTTCCTCTCTCCTTCCACGTCCAAGGCATGTCCTCCTCGCCACTCCTTACCTTTGTGTGTCTCCACCTACCTCCGTCACAACGCATACACTCACCTCTGTCCTGCAGCCCGAACCACCCCAGCAGTCCCACACGTCCTCTTCGCGAGAATCCTCACCACCTACGCGATCGACCCCCACGAACGATGACATCGAAGCCGTCATCAAGCTAGCAACCTCCTCCCACCCATCTGTCGACAGACCTCCCCGGGACACGCGCACCCAGTTGTTCGTAGGAAACGTATGTGGTGCTTTCCCCCGCACTTGTCTTCGGAACAAACACATCGATCCTATTTAGCTTCCCTATCGCGTCCGCTGGCAGGACCTCAAAGATCTCTTTCGTCGTGCCGGAACCGTCCTTCGTGCGGATGTATCGCTAGGGCCCGATAATCGCTCACGTGGCTACGGCACCGTTCTCCTTGCCACTGCAGAGGATGCTGGCCGTGCCATTGATATGTTCAATGGTTATTGTTGGCAAACACGGGTCCTAGAAGTTCGTCCTGACCGACTAGGCGCCACCGTTGATGCAGATCTAAGTATTAATCCTTCCTTCCCCAATCCCTCTGTACCTCTCGTGCAACAAGCGCTTAATCTCCCTGTCTTGAGCGCCTTGAACAATCTCGACGAGTTGGCAACGGCACTCCCAGGGAATGGTGAGTTATTGAGCGGAGGAACAGGAATGCGCACCCTCTTCGTTGGCAATGTACGTCTTTCCTCACCACATCGAAAATACTTGACGACCGCTCCTTGCCGCCTTTTCTCTCCCCTGCCGTATTGCTCACGCGATTCCTAAGCTACCTTTCCACATCCAATGGCAGGATCTAAAAGACCTCTTCCGTGCTGCGGGTGCTGTGACACGCGCTGACGTTGCTCTTGGCCCTGATGGCCGATCTAGGGGCTTCGGCACGGTAACCTTCGTAACAGAAGACGGTGCAGAGCGGGCACGACGAATGTTTGACGGGTAAGTCGGAAGACCGTCTGCCCGCCATGTTTCACACTTTCCGTTACTCGAGTCCTATCCGCGGGTCGATTTTTTCTCCCGACGACCCGTCTGGCATCGAGTAAAATGTGATTAAGCGTACTACGCTCTATATTCGCTGTCTTGCTGATTCGCGATGTCTACTTGCTCACCATCTTTCACATTTGGTAGGTATGAATTCAATGGCAGACCGTTGAAAGTCCACTACGACAAGTTTGCACAACCATCCCAGAATATTCCCCTCGCTAGTGTTTCGCCACAGGGTGTAACAAGCTCACTTCTCCCACCATATGATTTGCTCCCCCAATTGACATCGCCCCTGTCGCGATTCGAAGTCCTCAGCACTCACGATGGGCGATCGCATCCTCACCTCGATACACTTGCTCGGTCACAGTTGCATCTCGATCTTCAACGCTCTCGCCTGGAGGTGGAGGGCTTAACGTCTGCTCAATTGGATGCTCTCGCACGACCACGCAGTTCATCATTTAAATCGCCTTTATTGACGCCCTCCAATGTCTTGTCTCAGTCTCCATCGCATCTGCAATCATCTGCCTTGCTGCACTCGCAAAGCCAATCGCCGGGCTCAAGTTCTTTGGGTCTATCAATGGCACAGCCAATTCTCCCTCCTTCTGCCCATTCTCATTCCCAGCCACACTCCCTAGCTGGATCACCACATCCGCTATCTGCAAAAGTCTCATCCAGCGGCTCTTCAGTGCACAACTTTGGTGCAGTGGACCCCTTGGGAAGTGCCGCGGACTTGACGTTGGTTACGGACCTGAATGACATCAAACTTACTCCCGACTCCCTCACATCACTTGGTTCAAGTTTCGGCTCCCCCCGGCCTAGTTTGAGTGCTGGGTCATCTCAGGCCTCGAGTTTCTCTTCATGTGGGTCTCGTAGGCCGAATCTGGGTGCGGCATCGTCGAGGGGGGATGTACTGAGTGACGGAGTAACCCTTGGTTTTGGGTCACAACGGACAAGCTTTTCGAGTTCTGCGAGGCCATCGTTTGGCGCTGCTAATGCAGAGAAACCTTCCTTTGCCGTTGGCGGTTCCGAGAGACTTTCGCTTGCTGCTAGCTCAGAATGGCATTCCTTTAGTGCGGGTACCTCGCAGCATTTCTCAGCGAGCTCTACGACCTCGCAAAATTCCAGCTTGGGAACGTCATCTCAGAGGTCTACCGTTCACTTGAGCGCGCCGTTTTTGGAGGACGACGTGCCAACACCTTCGTCATCGGTTCCACTGTCTGCGACTAAAACCTCGAAGCTTTCTTCGTTACCTCCTGTGGCCATGTCGCTCAGTTTACCAGCTTCAAAGTCGGGATCACAGCTAGGGTCAGCGGGATCGGCTTCAAAAACTGCTTCACCACCTTCACACGATAGTGGTGGCGTCAGCAAGAATCGGCCTGAACTTTTGAGGATTGGATCCTCAGAGAGTAGAGGTTCCCAAGTGTCTCCAAGTCATGCAAGCACTCAAATACCCCCACGAAACACATCTGAAGGGACGCCTCCCGAGATGTCTTTGTTAGCGCAGTCGATTTTTAATACCAATTCGTCGCATGCACCTGACACGACTTGGGATACATCAAAGCCTCAGCTACGCAAAGACTCCCCTCCGAGCAAAGCTAACGGTAGTGTCGACTATGTTACGACGGCGCTCGGTACTCTCGGGATGCGGCGTGCTAACAAGGTTCAAGGCAAACAAGCGGAAGAGAAGAGGAAATCATCGACGCCATCTGGGGAGCAACACCCCGCAGCCTCGTCATCAGCAGGCCCTCAGGGTCATGGCAAAAAATCCACGCAGTCGTCCTCTCATCGTCATCCGGGTCCAATTTCACTCCCGCCGCCGCCCACTGCTTTCACCCTTCCGCCTGGTGTGGTTTTCTCGCCGCATGCGCATCCTCAGAGTCCGATCTATCACCCAGGGTATCCCCTTAGTCCTGTGCATCCGCATCCGATGGGTAGTCCTCTTCATCATCCGATGGGTAGTCCCCTACACCACCCTGCCCACGTGCATAGTCCGCTGAATCATCCCGGCCATCCGCAGTATGGCACATACCCTCACCATGCGACTCCCGTGCATTATGGTGTTATTACTCCTCATGGGTTACCTCCGATTACGCCCAGCATGCCACCATTCACATTTTTGCCTCCCCAGGCACTGACTCCAACGCAAAATGGATACGCACGCGAGGACAAGGGGAGTGAGGAGCGGAGCCAGCATGCCTCCCAAAATGATGGAAGACAAATTGGTACCCCGAAGGAGTCAGCTGCACAAATGTCCCAACCCCCATACTACCCACAGTCCTCCAACGCTCCGCAACAGCAAGTGCAATTCACGCAGATGCACCCCCACATGTTCTTGTCTGGCATCTCGCTTTCACCTGGAATTATGGTACCGCTATCACCGGGAATGGTGCCATCCATGCCCATGGCTGGCGTAACGGGACCGATGACGCCTGGTGTTGCATTGACGCCCGGGGTAACGATGACTCCGGGCACGTTCTGGTCACATGCGCCATGGATGAACCCGGCGGTCGGAGCGCCAGTGCATGCTGCGGATGGACACAACGAACAATTGCATGCTGGTGTCGAGGGGTACTTCCCGCCTGTCAACCAACCCAGCGGGGATACGGGGTACTTCCCACCGATGTCGAGTATTGCAAATGACATTCTCAAAGAAGGGCATGGGTTCGTGTTGGGGTCTGGCGTGTCGCGTAGGGACAATGCACTTGAAGAACGTGAGGGAAGAGCTTCAGAGAACCCGCCTCGGAGCCCATCTCCAGGCTTGTACCAGCCATCGTCACCTGATCCTTACCCGAAAAGCTCACAAGATGCTAATCGTAGAGGGGGTCCACAAGTCATAAAACGCTCGACCTCTGCTCAATGCGAAGGTGGTCTTCCGAAACGAAATGGACTGTTCCATCGGGAGTCGGATCCTGAAGTGAGCACAGCAACGAACAAGGGGTCGAAGGAAGCATGAAGATGTTTTGGGTAACGTGTTTTTTTTTAAAATACTCTGCAAGGATTCCTGGTGTGCATGCTTATCCTTTCTGTTTTCATTATTTTTTCGCATCCCTATCTCACTGTCGTTGGCTCACTCCATACATAGACATCTGTCACTGGAATCACTGAATCGGTCGTACATAATTCTCTTTTCTCACCATTTGTTATATCCACGACATGCATTGCTAGATCATTCCGGTCACTTGGTTGCGGGTGTTATGTATACCATTTTCAAGTCCTTTTCCCTTGCGTTGCTTCCTAATACTTTTCTATCTATGTCTGTACCCTCGAATGTTTTAAACATGTAATTTATTCACTGGATCTTTGGATTATGCGTGGTTGGGTGGTTTACACCAGTTTGGCCAAAACAAGGTTGTCACTGAGCGCGTCGAGCAACGACGATGATCGCTGACCTGACTTTTATCTCGGCCCCAATGGTCAATCAGAGCGATGCTCCCTTCCGCTTGCTCACTCGGCGATATGGCGCGACGTTGACATACACTCAGATGCTCGATCCTCACAGGCTCCTCAACGACCTCGATTACCTCGATTATCATCTTCGGGATCTTCAATCTACGCATCCAGAATGGGTCGCCTGTACGCGTCCCGTGGTGGTACAGCTCTGTGGGAACGACCCAGAAGTGGTCGTGAGCGCGGCGCGACGTGTCCAGTCCTATTGTGACGGGATAGGTGCGTCAGGATGTTGATAGCACCACTTTCGTCTCTCGTCGAAAAATGGACTCATTCGCAGCGCACCCCTCAGACTTGAACCTCGGGTGTCCTCAGGAACATGCGCGCGAGGGTCACTTTGGAGGGTATCTGCTCACGAAAAAGGACTGGGCGTTAGTGGAGTCAATAGGTTTGTCTGATGCACCCGATCATTTCGGGATCACTGTCGCCATTTAACCCCTTTTCGATGAAGTGTCCTCGATGGCTCACTCTCTCACGGTCCCATCGTCTGCCAAGATCCGTCTCTGTCCGTCAGCCAAGACGACCGATTTCGGTCGCCTTCTCGAACACGCGGGCGCATCCTGGGTCACCTTGCACGCGCGCCACGTATCTGCCAAACGACGACGCCAAGGTGCAGCCGATCTCGACGCCACACGCGAGCTCAAACAAGCGCTCGCGATCCCCGTCATCAGTAACGGCAACGTACGGACGCTTTCGGACGCCCTGCACAACGCATCCTATACGCGCGCGGACGGGGTCATGGTCGGAGAAACGTTGCTCGGAAATCCGTGGTGCGTTTTCTTTATGTTTGTTTGTCTCCTCACCCGTTGACGTCAAGAAATGCCGGCGCGCGTGGACGGGACGTTTCATAGCCTGTTCTCGGGCGGGGCGGTTAGGGATCCCGTGCTCATGGCCCTAGAGTACCTCGAGCTGTGCAAGCGTCTTGCGGGGGTGGCGACGCTCAAGACCATGCAGGCGCATGTGCGCTCCATCATCGCGTTTCAATGGTGCGTCGATCTCGATCTCTCTCAACCCGACTCGCCTTTTTTCGTTGTGGGACGACGGCGACTGATTATCCATGATGTCCAGTGCACGCCGTCGGTGGTATCCGAAATTTCGACTCGCGCTAAACGACTGTCAGAGCGTGGACGACATCGAGGTGCTTTTATGTCGCCAAGTGAGCCGCTGGCGAGGGAAAGCGGGTCTTGGAACGTCAGTCCTCGGAGTGTCTGCAGGACGCGAAGACGAGGAAGCGACGAGGGACGATACAGATCTGGAAGACCTCGTGAATGAATTGGACTGCCTCGAGTTCAGCCACTGACGGCTTCGCTGATCGCCGGGCCCATGCGTATCTAGCGTCCACGTCACGCTCACAAAGAGGGAACAAGGACACCTCGAGATCCGATCTTGGAAAGATGAACTTGGACGATCCGGCGAGGATATGTAGACATGCACCGCCCACCCCTTGTTCCGATTCAGATCTCGCACGAAAAGCGTACGCACGCACCAACCTAATGTCCGTAGTAGAGGGTGAGATTCACATGGAAACTAGGGGAAACTCCAATCTTTGGGAGTTCTCGTCTAATTATTTTACCGATCAGCATGCTAGCGAGCATCCCGTCCTGATGGGTCGAGCCAATGGATATGGACATCATAACTGAATGCATAGGTCATCTGCCTTTTAATTTTAATTCTTCTTCTTCAAAGTTGTACAATTTAGGCCAAGTCATACCAATGGTAGTTATGTGAGGGAGAATAGCATGTGGAACAGGCCATGAAAATTGTATGCATTAGTATCTAATTTTGGCTCAATTGGCTAGCGGGTGGCGCTGTGTCAGTAAATTTACATGTGTCTTAATCCTGCTTATCCTGCTTCAAGTTATCCTGCTTGTCAATTTACATTGTAAATATGTTCAACACCATGATAATGCATTCCAGAAGGCATCAGAAACATCAACTATGTTGAACTACCCTATTTTTCAACAAAATAAAGCTTAGTATTCATCTCTATGTTGAGTTTGAAAATATTGTAAAAATCAATAAACTGAATGAGACTGAATAAGCTGGATTACTAAGACATGTGTGAATTTACTGATCAGGGCTGGCCTTGGAGCATTGGAGGAGTAGTATGAGACTATAGATCTCATGGTTATCTGTTCAAAGTCAAGCAGGTTGGATTCTATTTTGCTTTCATTTTAGCACACTCCACAACATATGGAGCCTAAACATTTTCTGTGCATGGCTTGTTGAGCCAACTGGAAAACTCAGTGAGCATATGCAGTGCCAGATGGGCTGATTCCAGCTGTGATCGCTTTCAATTGGAGAATGGAGGAATCACTGCTTCAATGAGTGCCACATCAATAGTATTAGTGAATTGAAGGTATTTGATCATGTGAACTCAATCTGCAACGTCAACCTTGACATAATAACACTCAAACTTCATACATTGACATGGATCACTTTAGCACCAGGGGTGAGGCCTTGAGGTGATTATCAGGTGTAATGCCATGGGGTACCCTTAATATGTATGTAGTAATGTCCACCATTATCCTGTTGTCACCACCAGTGCATCAACAGGAGGTTCTCATTGACCCACACAAACAAAATGTACATTCAAAACCTCCATGGCCCCGAACCAGTAGTCAGAATCATCAGAGCACAAAACTCATCTCAAGAGGTGCTGAACCACACTGCTGATTGCGGCACATCATTGTATTTCACACCATGTGCAAGGTAGATATTGCACATGATATGGGACACATGTGGAGAAAAGGGGAACATAATACGACTGTCCTAGTCTGAGGTGACTGCTGCAAACATCATCTTAAATATGTCCAGGGCAACAGAATGGGAAAAACTATTTCAAAGCCATGCTTAAGGTTCTGTAGTCAGTCAACGTCAGTCAAAAGGTGCACCCTGACATTCCCGGAAGACCCGCAATAGTCACAAAATATAGTGTATTCAGAGGGCAGTAATCGGCAAGCACTGGTAGGGGTGGGGTAAAATCACTGGAACAGCTATAAATCGTGTATACGCTTGAGTAAACAACAACGGGAAGAAGAAACTGGAAAACATATCAAAAGTACTCGCCAGCCAAGTGAGAAGAGTTCTTTCTTTCAGCTGGTCCTGGTACCTCGAGAAGCGAGGTGATACGTAGTGATCAGTGGGGATATGGCAGGGTGGAAAATAGAAAAGTATACCGGCCACAAGACATGCAGGTGACTCAACCAGACGTAGCACCGAAACCTCCAGTGGAGGCCTTTCTGGTCCTGATCACTTTGTTCCTCAAGGCCCGCTCCTTCAACTCATTTTCGCGTTTTTCCAACTCTTGCTTCGCACCAAAACCATCGTCCTCAGTAATCTTGCCCTACTCCATGGACCAAAATTAGCAGTCGAACACGAAAGACGATGAGATCACTAACCTGCTTTTCGTCGTCATCCCATTTCGACTTGCGCGCGTTGGCTTGGCCTTTGATCTTCAGTTCACCCCGTGAATTTTGAGGGAGGTCCGAATCGAGTGTCCTAGAGCGCGTTTCTGCCTTGTCGATGTCCATCGCCGCAGGGGACGGACTTCGCCTAGTACGACGGACTTCTTCTACAGCCTGATCACGTTCCCTAGAATCCCGGTGACGCGGTGGCGTACGAGAGCGAGAGGAACTATCGCGCCCACCCTTGCGACCGCCTCTGGGACTTGGGCTACGGCGACGACCGTACCGGGGTGGTGGCGAGGGTGAGCGACTTGAGGGCGGTGTTGGAGTCCGGGAAAAACGACGTCTGCGCGGCGGAGGGCTCCGACTGTCACGGCGTTTGTCTTTTCCCCTGCTGTACCTTCTTGCGGGAGAGCGAGAGCGAGAGGGGGAACGTCTCCGCCTTCGAGTGAGGGGAGAAGACCGAGAACCACCTCTGGGAGGGGTAATGGAAGGAGAACGGTGACGTCTGCGAGGGGAGGGTGAGCGGCTGAAACGGCGAAGTGATCGTTGAGGAGGGGGAGAACGTGATCGAGAGCGGCGGGCCGATGGTGAACTATATCTTGGGGGCGTGCGTGATGGACGTCTGCCAGGAGGTGTGCGGGAACGCCGATGGGTAGGTGGTGGTGGTGGTGGTGAGCGGGAACTGCGTGCATCGAATGGTGATCCAGATGGGGAGCGACGGCGTTGTGGTGGTGGGGAGCGGGAAGAAAATCGACGCCCTTGACGCTGAGGAAGAATGTGATTTAGTGGATTGCAGTGTCGAACATCAAGGGATACATACACCACCACCACGTCCACTCCAGCCATTGTCTCTGCCTCTGCCGCCACCCTCAAAGCCACCACGACCACGGCTCCTACCTCTACCTCTACCCCTCCCGCCACGCTCACCTCTTTCATTTTCACGGATTTCGTCCAATCTGGCCCTGCGATCTCTTTCACCAAACGCGCGTTGATCGCTCTCCCTTGCCTTGCGCATTTCTTCTTTCTTTTCCTCTACAAATGTCTTTGGGACACCGGCGGGTGAATTCTGTGCCTCAAGCAGTAAACTCCAGAGCGCTGTCATAAAGGCTGGGGTAGAAGACGTCAGGAAACCAGTCAAGTTGATTTGCATTTTTTTGGGGTCGGGGGTCTGGACGCATCCACATTGAATTCATGTACGGTCGACACAAACGGTGCGTAATGCTTACGGTGTGATTCGGATCCTCGAGCAGCCCCATGGCATACTCGACGACGACCTCGTCTTCGAAACCAACGAGCTCGGTGACCTTTTTAGCAATCCATGGTTTGATGACCTGCAAGTTTACTTTTTTCATGTCTACCTGAGAAAAGAGAAAAGAATGAGCAGGTTGTTGGTCTGCAAGGACGTAAGCGACCCACTTTTTTATCGAATTCTGGAGGGAACTTCATTGACTTGAGCAGCTTGAGTTCCTTGTCGGAGAAGCGCCTGTCTTGGTCGGCAGAAGTGCCCTTGAAGAAGCCTTGGACGAGTCTCGTTAACACTGGGGGACTTTTGGTCGAGAAATGTCATATCTTTACCTGCGTCAGCCATGGTTGGGACAAAGGACGGACGGAGAGGTTTGGCGTGAGAACGCAAGTCTATTGACAAGTATCTACAAAATTTCTATTACAAGACTTCCCGCTCGTCGAACCCGACGTTCACTTTCAACACGCCTCGCTCGTTCAACACCCCCAAGCGCTCTTCAACGACCTTTCCAAGTCCGTATTCACCTTTGTTCGAGATGACAACCCGCACCTCGTCCAGATAAGACCACATACACTTCTCAAACACCTTGGCTAGTCCTTCGAAATCGATCGCGGACATCGCGCGCAGATCTGCAGGGTACAATGCAAGCGACAGCACGCGCATCCGCGACCGGATCTGCGAAAGGAGCAATGTGAGTGCCTCGAGCGCTCGTTGCGGTGGTGTCGGTTCTCCAAATGGGTTCACCAGCGGTGGTGATGGAACGACAAGTCCAAATATATGGAACTCTTCCAGGTTCGTATTCTCAGCGAGTTCCATCTCTCTCACCAGGGCATCTGCACGCCGTTCACGGTCAGTCAATACCTCAAAAATGATCATTATCTGACACTCACCCCCCCTCTCCACGAAATCAGTATCAAACCCAATGTACACCTTTCTCAGACTATCCCCTACCCCTCTCAAAAACCTCCCAATGATGTTGGCCTCCGACACACCCACTCCTCCCATTCTAACACTTTTGATCCTGGGCCCGGGCTTTTCCATCTTCCGCTGGTACTCTGAACCTGCCATAATCCACTCCAAGACAGCCATAGGCACATCCCGAAATCCTACTTCTTTCAGTCTCCTCGGAGGCAGCTTAATGGTCCTCTCCCCATCCACCGCAGAATCGAAGAGCCACGCCGGCGTGTTTTTCTTGGCACAGTGCACCCCATCGAGTGTGAGCACCTCCAACTCTGTGAACTCGCCGAGGAAGCTATACATGTCTCTTGTCGTGTGGAACACGAATCCACGCAGGGCAAGATTTTTCGCGTGCTTGAACCCTTGGAGACAAGCCGTGCGCGATCGGGAGGAGAGGTATTCCCAAGTGACGCGCTCCATCTCAAGACTTTGGACGCGGGGGAGATGTGCCGCGAGACGCGGGAGGGCATCGTCGAGCCATTTTGGATCCCAGGCGTTACCGCGTGTCTCTCGGATGGACAGATGTGAGACGTAGCGTCCAAAGCTGGGTATACTCCACGTTGAAAGGGCGTCGTCTGGCTCGCGCGCATACCCATGTAATAACCGGACAAACGCCATGCTCTTCTTTCGGCCGCTCAGCCGCACGCAGGCCCATATCCCGATCCTTGCGGTATTCAGCCAAAGCTTGCATACGAGCGAGCAGGCGAAGAGGGTGTCGAGGTCTGCGGGATCGTAGGGTTCATCTCGACACGGTGTCCGAGGTATGCGACGAGCGATGATGTCTATGATTTCGAGGTGGAGTTCTGCCGGAAGTGAAGGCAAAGCCCGTGATTTACCAGTGGTGGCGGTGAAGGCCCGTGTTTCGAGTTGAGGTGACTCGGTACGCGAAGTGTCGTATGCGCCATCCGAGACGAATGTACACAGAGTGAACGAGGGCCGATGGAGGCGGGTGGGTGGGGGTTGGGTGAGTATGATAGTCATGGTCTAGCGATCTTAAGAAACGGAGGTGAGTGTATAGTCTTGTCGAGTGTGACAGAATGGAGACCGAATCCCCCGCAATAGGCAACTATCCAGAAGCGAACATATAGCCTGCTGCTTCCCGTCCGTTATTTAAGGCGTGAGTACGATTCGCGGGGGAGTGACGGTGGGAATGAAGATGGTTGTTTTATGAGTGGACTTCCTGCACTGGTGCGCGGGGAAGGCGGGATGATGGGTTGCACCGCACCACAGGAGAAATGTTCGCAAGCGGACGAACAACTTGACCTTGACCGTGAGTGTGGACAAAATATATGCAATCATCTCCCTTGTTATCATATCAGGCGGAATCATGCAATCATGTCTTGTCCCGAGCAGATTCTATCCCCCCCGACCTTGTGTGTCAGCCAAACCATGCGCTGGTTGCTGCCTCGGGGACATAGCAATGCTGATTGGCAGGATTCCGCTTTTGTTTCAGGTGGCCAGTTCGAGCTCGGATGCAGTGCTGCATGCCGAGATGGAGTGTCTAGAATGATACACATTGTGTACGGCGTACTGTCGCACGACCGCTGATCCGGTGAACAAGCGAACGATCAACGGGTGAATCGCATGTAAATTTCCTTTGCGGAGCACACTATATTTCAAATTCTTCTCCGGTGGGGTTCATTGGCTGAGACGACCCCGGTCGTGACTCGTGAGCGCGCTAGACTAGCAATGTGACTACCACTCTCTCAGACTGCCGTCTTCGCCTCTCCATTGGGGATTCCTCCATGCGTCCTGGATATAGGAGGTCGAACGCGCCCTGACGAGCTTCTCATTGATGGCGATGCCCAGACCGGGACCTAACGGGACCCGTGAGTGTCGGAGATGGGCGGCACGACATTCGGGGCGAAAGAGCGTATCGTTGATCGGGATCACGGCGCGGAGGCGCAGCGGTCATGGACGTTGAGAGGAGAATGGCACGGAGGCAACCAGAGCCCGGACGGTTATAGATCGTCATAAGACTGTTTTATCACACCTCGGCATCGGCAACTCACCACTTGGCGTTTGGATGTATCCGTCCCGAACAGCGAATACGGTCGGGTCCTCGAGGTATGTATAGAGGTCCGCGTCTTCGCTGTTGTAGTGCATCTAATGTGATGCTCAACGCCAACACCTCACACGTTCGCGCGCGTGCCTCACCTGCCAACTCATCTCTTGGATAAAGACTGCGTTGCAAAGCGACCGAAAGCACGGTGTTCGGCAACCATGCGATGCGTTGGTAACTCTAGTCGCAAACAAGGGTAGGGGACTCACAGTTTAGCCGCGCCACCCCTACTGCGACACATGCTGCAAGTGCAATAGGACCCAACGGACAGTGCGGCGCAAGGGCAATGTCGTACGTCTCCGCGAGCGCGGCGATACGTACAAGTTCGGAGATGCCACCACAATGGGAAACCTAGAGGTGTGATCATCGGAAGAACAGGTCAGGGAGGTAAGATCAGGGTCTTCATCGCTACACCATGCACACGCACGTCTGGTTGGGCAATGTCCAGTGCTCTTCCCTCGAAGTATGGTCTAAAGTCGTGCTTTGAATACAGACGTTCTCCGGTGGCAATAGGGATGGAGACAGAACGCGCGAGGTCCGCGAACTCGGATGGGAAGGTTGGGAGGAGAGGTTCTGTGCTCCAACATCATTAGCGCTAGTCCTCGGAGACCAGTGGTTTGGGACTTGCCTTCGATGAACAACACGCCTTCTTTTTCGAGCAGGGCTGCGAGTTGGCGGGCCATCC
>QGOI01000281.1:13228-23500 GCA_003313885.1 Boletus sp. MG55 | reverse complement strand
GGGCGCGTCTTGGAACTGGCGTTGGGCGTGCGTGAAGGAGGGATGTGTAAAAAGTCTTGCGTGCGTGAAGACGGAGAGTGCTGTGGAAGACGATACGTAGGGCAGGTACGAAGCGATCGTCTGGGAGAGAATGGAGTTTTGGTCGGGAGAGGAAGGGGTGTCGTTCGGTCTGGGATACGAGAGGAGAAGGATCTCGAGGAAGGGCACGCCGTCCTTGGATGATGATGGCATCTGGAAGGTGGACGGGCTCGTCAGAAACGTGGAGATGATGCCCGGTAGTGGAACGAAAACGAGAAGCAGGAGGGCTATCTGGATGTCTGCACGGTGGCGTTTTCGGGGAGAAGCATAGTGCGAATCTAGGTCAGGATGTGAGTAGGTGGTGTCGGGTCCATTAAAGGCGGCAAAGATGGCGCGGAGGGTGATAGCGAGGGTAGCGAGCCCGATGGCTATCCCGTACGTCCATGGTGCGTGGTCTAGTCCGACGAGCAGCGTGCACACGACCAACAAGACGAGCGATTCGGTCACCTCCCATCTGTACCCTCTGAGACGCGTGAGTAACACACTGAGATCGGGACGCACTCCGGAAGCCATCAGATATGTCACGAGAGCGGGTCCACATCCGCCACTCGATTCGTACAGTGCCCAGTGATTGAACAGGCGCGGGTAGGTCCAGCCTACGCTACGGGACAACAGGAAACCGACCAGAGTCCGCGTCAGCGCGATGGCAACCCAAAGGAGATAACAAGGGAGTATGGCGACCTTTGGGAGACGGCAAAGGAGGGCCGATTGGAGCAGACGCGAGAGGACACGATACACGCTACTCGGGGACGTCCATGGTGCAAGCAACAGCGGAACGAGGTCCCTTGAATAGATTACTTGCGGCGGCGCGAACTCAGAGAGCTGGAAAAGCGGGCTGGCAAACGAAAGGAACAGAGCAAGAAGTATACTCCCCGCGAAGATGGCGTTGGAGAAAGACATTCTCCCGACTCGGATCCTCCCATAGTAGCTTCGTGACATCCGGTGAGAACCGCAGACCGTCGTTCTCAAGAACTTCTTTTCCACGACCCTAACTAGTACGTAACCCATGACATCGCCGCGGTGCTGAAGTGGAGTCTACCACAGGCCGCCACGACGCAGACGAGGCATACTTGAACATCGAATCAGCGCACCATCGTTAGGCACGCTCTGCCATGACAATGTTGTCAAGAAGTCATGTGAACACCTTATTCGCTCGCACCAACAATCAAACGTTGATACTCTGAATCGGAGGCAGCCAATTGAATGGGTAGAAATGTTATCACGATTCGTTTGCGATCATATTCCGGTAAATTATATTCATGCACTTCAAAAGCGGGTGATTACTCCACGACGATCACTTATCCATTTACATGAACCCGCCCAGAGAGGTGGGCGGTAGACGCTTCTGCGGAAAAGTATTATTGAGATTACTGTCGTCAACTCATCCAATTGAGCAGGACAAAAATTGACACGAGGCACAAGGTTGTATTTGTCGCTATCCTTCTCGTGTGTGTTGTATCCGTCGACTCACAGAACGCTAACGGATATTCAAGAAGTACCTTACGGTGTATCACTGCACTCAGTATGGCCTCAGGTCCGTACAAGTTCCAACACTTTGCAAGTCCTAATGTCCTACAGAGATTGAAAAAAAATAGGAAGCGATCAGTGTGGCCATCGGGGAGGATTCTCTCGAAACACGATTTTCCCGCTCGCTCGCGTCCATCACTGGACTTTGATTAGGTGACGATCGTTGAGATGGAAGATATAGAAGCATTAGGGAAAGGGGAAACACTACGATTTGACCTGATGGCGCTTCACCATCACCAGCAAACGCATGGATGTCATTCTGCCATTGATGCGAAGCTTCGGGCTAGGGCTTGTAATTCGTATGCAATACAGCGAATCGTTTATGGGCTGCGAGGCATAAACGTTGGCGAATGTCCACGGACCACTTACTTGGCGTAAGTCACAACCACCCTGTTATTTCCTCCATGCAAAGGTTAGCTGATGACTCAGACCTAGTTCGGAGTCGTGGACAACCACGGATATTCCAGTAAAAGCTTTCCGCGGCCAATTGATAATTACCGTTAATGCTGGTGAGTGTAATGCTGAGGCTTTGTAAGCGCCCCCCTGTTCGCGTGATCACTCCGATCAGGGGTTGGTAACTTAGTTTCGGATGCGGCAGACCGCGACTGCCGCCTATACACCTCATCGTCTCCACAATACCTCCACAAATGCGTGGTGACTCAGTCAGCGGTAACCTAATTGAGTTCTATATAGAACCAACTTGGACGTGTCACGTTACATGATTATTGATCCAAGACTTCTCCCGCCTAATCACTTAGCGCAGGATTAGTGAGCAGTTCCTACTCCTGAACCTTTTCCGCCTAACAATGCACCCAAATGGTCACTACGTGCTTTAATAGTGCGTGAGAGGAGTGATGCGGTGTTTGTGGACACGGCTTGGCAGCTACTGGAAAGGCAGCAGCCTGACGCAGGATCCGGGTGGGTTTGCATCCCACAAAGTTATAAATACAGACAGGCGTGGTTTTAGCAGTACCAACTACTTCGTCATGTCGCCCAACAGTACAACACGCCAGAAGCTCGACGAACTCTTTCCCGCACCATCCCTTCCTCCTTCGCAACTCTCCCCACAAAGACTGCCGGGGGCGAACCTGGAATCACTCGCTGCTCTCCAGGATGTCCTCAAAGATAATCACCAGAGTTTTCATATTTTTTTCAACAACAGGGGTTTCCACAAGTACGTGTGCCTTTATTCTCAGGCGAAAACGAGAGATGATTCTGACGCGTGATTCAGCCACGTCACACATCGCGCCATTGCGACCTATGCTTTAGGTGGACCCGCGGCGATCATCAGGGATTACTATAAACGTGATGGTCACATTCAGCGCCCTGCATTCGAATCTCCTGAGCCCATCACTGAAGAAAATTTTGTTGACCACTTGGGAGATGAAAAGTAAGTTACCGTATTCCTTGCATTAGATCCCCTTTTGACATACATGCAAGCTTCTACCAAGCGTATATCTCCTTCTTTTCCAAGAAAATCTCTGAAAAGGGTGCTGCAAGCACTCTCGATGAATTTATCTTTTCGGAGAAATACAATTTCCAGCAAGGAAGAGATGTGAACGCGCAACCCGAAATGTTGGGCCGTTTCCTGAGTGGCCTCGTGCACCCTTTGATCCATGTTGGGTATGGAGTTGAGTTCGGTTTGAAAGGGATGATGGTCGAAGGTACGTGATGCGAAATGCTGTACGAGAATGAGTACCCTAAGGCAAGCTTTCAAGGTCTTGCGCTAACGGCAGTGAGCCCCGTGCGCATCAAGGAATCCCTTCCCCCTTCCCGTTTTGCACCCAGTTCCACGAATGGTGTGGACCACATTTCAAACCGCCTTTCAGCTCTCGCGTTGGAAGCCCCAGCTGCCACAGGTACTCTTGTTGTATCCAAGACTGGCGGTGTACATGCATTCGACATCGTGGCACGTATATCAAAAGACGACAGATTGGATATCAGGGCACCCACAGACTTCGTCGATCAGTTTTTAGAACTAATCATCAAGTATGCCCGCACGATCGGGGAACATGCCGAGCAATGGACCGTCGACCTGAACC
The DNA here is from genome assembly GCA_003313885.1 of Boletus sp. MG55. NCBI lineage: Eukaryota > Fungi > Basidiomycota > Agaricomycetes > Boletales > Boletaceae > Boletus > Boletus sp. MG55. Next base: position 19,853 of record QGOI01000281.1, on the reverse strand, counting down.
AGCCAGGTGAAGTCGAGCGTAAGATGGAGGAGCTCGCCTGGTTAAGTTCCTTGATTTACGGAGTCGGGGGTTTGAAATCAAACGGCCATCAATCCGACTTCTTCCTGTGCGTGACTTCTCCTATGACACGCTGATGCGTATGAATAAAGTCGTCTGATTTGCCTCTTATGTAGGATGCACATGGTGACCTCGAACATCTTTCTCCCTTCGCTGATTCCATACTTGTCTCCACGATCCCAAGTCCTTCTCTTGCGTGCCTATCTCACCATGGTTCTCATTTGGTGGGTCATGCGCGGCCGACCGGCCTTGAACATCAAGTCTTTCATGACGACCACGTCGGTAGAGCCCTCGGTCTCCGCATCCCCCGCAGCAAAGACGCCTCTCACCAGTGAAACGACCCCAACCCCGAACCCGTTCCTGCCAATCTTGCAATCGGCAATCACGCATCCCAACGACCACCTCATCAAGGTTCAGCGCGCCTTTGCGCACCTTAACACCCTCTATGGTACGCGTCCCACAGGCTACTTCAAGGGTACCGAGTTGGAGGATGCAGAGTTGCTGGATGGATCTCTGTTCCTGAGAAGTGCTTTGTTGACCGCGGATTACGTCGGATGGGTACGCGAAGGCAAGGAACCGCGGCCGTTCAGCATGGAAGGCTTCTATGCGTGAGCAGTGACTTGGAACGCGCATCATCGGATCCCGAAGTCGATGCATGATAGTTGACGTGTACGATATCAGTTTTCTCCCTCCCCCACTCGGTGATTGTAATTTGCTGTAATTTTAGCGTTGGATAGGCAGTAAAAATTTGGCGTGAGATTGGTAGCTTGCTATAATATTTGGGTATGCCATGGCGACGAGAACGCGTTCATAGCCTCCACCAGCGGTCACGCATTATTTGGGTGACCAACTTTGTGTCGAGTCTTGATGGTCGAATGGTGAGATGATAACTAGTCGTCGCGATCGGTATGTATCGTCTACAGCAAGAAGCGTTCGTTCCACACCTTCACGGCTTCACCATGACCGTACACTGTCGCAGCCTAGAGCCGTAGTCGCCTGTGAGATTATGAATGCTCGGTTGTGACCGTGAACGACGTTGTCATGTTCGGACCACCCTTCATGATGGCAGAGATGAAGATCTTGTTGTCTTGCACGTTCTACCTGAAATCGATAGACCGGTATCGACCTGAATCCCAATCGATGGTGGTTCGGTTCCCCCCGACCAGAGTGAGGAACGAGACACGACACTGAGGGCAGTCGAGTCACTCCAGCTAACGGTCACACTTTCGAACCGGTCGCGTGGATGAATCCCGTGCTTGCTCACACCAGATGCTCGAGCACCATCGTAACGACCGAGCGCTTTCCACACAGCAGTCTCTAGAACACAAACCTAGGGGGAAAAGCAACGCAAACGTTTGATCATGATGACTTACCTCCTGATATTCGTAGGAACTTGACCCCACTGACGAGGTGAAGGAGCTGCAAAGGAATGAATGAAGGCACGTGGTCGATCGGCAGCTCGAGTCCGGCGAAGGTTGTTGATGGGCATGACGCTCGGACGTCTTGTACGACCACGAAATGCTGTACGTGACGTGCCCAGCACTGGTGAAGCTTTGAGAGTCGACACCTGGTCACGATGTTGTCAGAAAAGTGCACTGTCAGTGCATTCTAGTCGCAGAAGCTCGCCACGGCCGGCGAGAAACGCTGACAAGGTCACGGTGATTAGACGGAGAGAACCGAAACGTGACTGCCTAACACGACGGGACTTGAGATGTACCCTGCTCACATATACCTTCGCTATCCTGGCTTCATGTAACTCGGTCCAAAACACCGCCACTCACCTCTTAATTTCTCCGGACAGTGGACTCCCTGTTTTCAAACGAAGGGGCGAACAATGAGCGAGGGAACCCTCACCAACACATGTCATTTTGTACACGACTGTAAAATGATAGCAGAGGCGTGTAAACATAAGACACAAAGAGCCGACAGCACGACGGCGTCGAAGACGAGGTCCAAGTACGATTCTCTGTCGCCGCAACTCAGCTTCGAACCAAATATGCGCGTAAAGACGTACAATGAGAAGGCGGGCGGCTTGAACTTGCCGAGCTTTGCTGCCAGACCTGAGGAACGACCTGTAGCTGTACGGCGTCTGGAGTAAATACAATGCGTAAGATCACTCAAGAGCGCAGAGCCGACGTCGACGTACCGAATCGTAGTATCGATGCGGTCGACGATGGAGCTTGCCTTGCCGTGCGTCGCCGTCTGGGTTGTTGGGCATAACCGATCAAATTCTTCTCCTAAAGATTGGTATTTCTGCCTCGCCGAATCCACCTAAACATGCACGTCAAACGCGGAACGTGTCACACTTTTTCATACGACCCACTTCGCTGCAAGCACGAGTCCCAAATCAGTGCGTGAGCAACATAACCTCGAGTTGAAGGCATGACTGACGATCTCCAGAGGGTGTTCAGGTTGTCGTGATGCACTCGAAATGCTTCCTCATTTCTTAGCACGGTTTCTTTCTCGTTGCGCAGCGCTTGTTCCAAGTTCTGGTTTTTGCGTTGTGCGGCTTCAAGTTCCAAGGACAGGTCATCGCGGATTTCGTCCCTCGCAGAAGCGAGTTCTGAGATCTGATCCGCTTGTAGGAGCAAGTTTCTCTGCGCTTTCAGAAAGGTAGACAGGAGGAGGTAACTAACCCGGAGAGGGATATGCTGAAAAGACTAATCAGTTGTTCGCAAACCGACCTCGGGTGACCACGCACCGGGCTATCTGGACGCGTATCGTGATATACGTTACACTGGTCTATCGCGTTCTGGATTTCCTCGAGGGTAGCGCCCTCGTTCGCAATCTTCGCAATGTCGTCCACAAGGCGCTGGACTTCTCTGTCGACCTGTGGCGCTACCGTTGTCAAACTTTGAGCGTCGTTGTCCACGTGGAGTCTGAGGATATCCGGGGGAGAGAAATCGGCACGGCAGAGGGGACATTGAGGTTGCATCCAGTCGAGACATCTAGTACCTTTTCTCAGTTCCTCGCATTGATCGTGGACGTGATGTGTCTTATTTTATTTATTTTTTCTGGACACTTACGTCCGGCAAAAGATGTGACCACAAGTAAGGGCATGGGGAATACATTCCCCATCCATATAGCTCTCCATACAAACATCGCACGTCGAGTTGGGACCGATTATGAGCATGATCGGGAAGGGAGTGGGAGTGCAGGTCAAGAATCGAAGTGGGAGGACAGGTTGATACACAGATATCAGCCTGGCGTACGGCACATGTTGGGCTAGACTAGGCGACACTGCCAACACACGAGGCAATCCAATGAGGGGGTGGCATTCAATGTTTGGCAAGAGCTTTAGAATCAAACAAACCACTTACCACGTGACCTCTCCGCTCCAGAAATTCTTGCGGCCATTTCTGCGTACGACAAATACCTACGCAATATGGCGCTCTGCCTGTCCAAGCGCTTCCTCTACGCTGCACCAGAACCCATATATACATGCACCCGCTGGCACTCGACGTCCCCCTACGGTCGATCTCACATCCAAAAGAAACACTCCCGCTCGCTTCCCGCCCCCGTCGTACCCCATTTCCTTCAACACGTCACCCGCGCCGACGGATCCACGTTCACACACTGGACGACGTCCCCGCGGTCCAAGATCATCTTGACGCGCGATACGACCAACAATCCCCTCTGGAACGCGACGGAACGGGTGAGCGGGGCGTCTTCGGAGAATAGCCAGGACGAAGAGGAGGAGGGGACAGGTCGTATGACGCGGTTCAAGAAGCGCTTTGGTGAGGAGATTGGAGCGGATCAGTGGCTTGAGTTGCAGGCAGGTGTGGAGGGTGAAAAAGAGCCAGCGATGGCCAAGGAGAGACCGACAAAGGCAACAGGTGCAAAAAAGAAGTGAGAAAGGTCGGTATCGTCTAAGTTTGCGACTCGGAACGATAGGTCTTACCCTCGCTTGCAGTTCACTACTCTAATAGACAGATGTCAACATGTCCTGGCATGTCCTTGCCATCACCACGAGCTACACATGCTAATAGTAATACCAACCGACAAGATGTTGGGAGGAGGGTTCCTTAATGAATGGTAGAAACGTCGTGAAGAAAGACGCAGTGCGATATATATATACGAAAATGCACCGAGTCTCTCAAATCTATACGTTCTTGTTCTCGTCCGGCACCGACTTTTTATCGTCCCCAGCCCTCGTCCATCCCAACGCCCCACTCAACCTCAAACCCGTACTGCTCTCGAGCTCCTCCACCGCGCTCCTCGCACCCTTACCCAAACCTTCCTTTCCCTGCCGATATTTATCCCCAAGCATACCCAACGCCATGCTCGTGTGTGCCACGCTCGTTCGCCTGATCTCGCCGACACGCGGTGCGTATTTACCCTCGAGCTCTTCGACCCAACTACCCACACGATCCGCCGTGCGTGGGAGGAAATACGCAAATGCACCAATAAAGGACAGGGGTGGGAGGAGGAACCGTACGGGCAGCGACCGGGAACGAACAATGACGGACACCGTCAGCGCGGAGATACCCGTGTACAGTAGGCTGGGATTAAGGGGCTCCGCGGGGTCCCGGAAGGATTTAAGACGCGCTAGAAGGGACGGGGTGAAGTCAGTTCAGGTGCTCTGAAGGAAGGGAAGGGAAGGGAAGGGGAAGAGAAAGGGCTGAGAAAAAAAAGTCGTTGGACGTACATTCTACAGCTTCTTCGACTCGAACCCATCGATCTATCGTACCCTGCACCTGTGTTCGTGCACCCGAGTAATACCCACATACTTCCCGCCTGACTTGTCCGATCCGTAGTTCGAGCGGTGACGGCGTGTCGAGAAGGACCAACGTCGCCGTAGGGTTTGGGTATATCGGGAGCTGCGATAAAAAGAGACGTTTAGAGTCCCTCAACGTCAACGAGAAAAAAAAATGGGTCAACGAACGGCACCTTTTCCGGAAGGTCTGGAAAGACTGTCTTGGGTGGTTCATTGACAAGTTCGACCACGATCGGAACAGGGTCGGCCTCCGAGTTAGCGCTCTGAGCTGGTGCGTCCGGCACTACGTCTGCTGGCGTGCTCTGGTCTTCGTTATTACTGGCCTCAATGATGACGGTCCCGACCGCACCGGCCGAGGCCAAATATGCTGTTCGTGAAGCACGAAGCTGGGTCCATGTGAGCAGAGCGAAGGCAGGAAAGGAAACAAAGGTTGCACTGACTACGTGCCTGCGAAACATTGTATGGGTAGAATAGTACCACCGTTGTGCTCCAAGCCCGAGCTGCAATGGACCTGCTCCTTGCACAACACGGCAAAGACGGAGAGAAGCGTGGGAACTTTTTGAGGGCCAAGTTGAGATAGAGCAAATGCTATAAGTAGTTCAATTTCGTAGCGAGTCCATAGCTACTTGTAGTATACTATCATACAATTATACCGTAGACGAACGTTGATTCAATACAATGTCCAATTCATCCTTGTTCAAGGTCCATGATATGAGTATCTCCGAGTCGCCATACCCTCAGGCAACGACAGTGACGGTCTCGTTCAGGTAGTCCACGATCGGCATATACGATGCCTAATCCCATCATATGTCAACTCACGCTCTCGCACGTACATGGCGCGAAACACTCACCCCGACCATGAAAAAGTTGATGACGTTCAAAGACGCGGCCCCGGTAGGGAAACTCTGCGGAACGGTGACGGTATAGTTTTCATAATAGTTTCCAGGTAGAGGGTTGTAGGGTCCCTGGTAAAGGATGTCGCCCATGAAGGTGCTCGCGGGGTAGCACTCGCCACCGTAGCATGTCGCGAGGCCGATGACGATGGCAACGACGTCAATATTTTCGGGGTAGCCCTGAGCACACGTGTGAGCAAGAAGTGCATCCCAACGATTCGCGGACTCACCCCCATGCCGACTTGGACGGTGATGTTGCAACCGGCAGTGAGTGTGCTGTTAGGGGTAGGCAACGTGAGCATCGTCCCCTGAGCCAAAGCATAGCCAGCAAAGAATGCAAGCAAAAGCGCAGACTTGAAGAAGTGCATAATTTCTCTAGATTTCAACGCTAGTACTTGCGTGGACGTGGAGAAAGGCTGATGCAAGGAAACGTGGTGTTGGGTGATTAATATTCAATGGACGGTGCTTCTTGCATCCTGCCACTTTATATCCTCGGCAGAACGCTTGGGATTCTATACTCGTCAGACCCAAGCCTAGTCGCAGCATGGCACCAATCCGTAAATTAATTCGGGGGGTTTCAGATTTGATGGCGTTTTGGCCTGATTCGTTTCAGCAAAGAGGCGTCCTGACTCCTGTGCACGTCATTCGGGGACAGCAGGCCGTGAAGTCATGCTGTACATGTAATGGTGCGCCAGGGAGGTTGTGGGATGGAGTTGATCAGCCTATCGGATCAAGCGACGAGCACGATGTCATCCCTTGCACCCAATTAATTAATGTGATAAACGACCGAATTAAACGGTGCACGGAAGCACGTCGGCCTATGAACGAACCACGTATCTGGAGGTGCCCTTGGATGATGAACGTTGGTGCAACGAAAAGTTCGACGGGTGGTACGCTGCCCCTGTCCCCGCGAGCAGTTCGTTGCTTTCGGGATGACTCGCGTGCCTGACGCAAACGT
>QGOI01000281.1:0-13207 GCA_003313885.1 Boletus sp. MG55 | reverse complement strand
ACCCTTGCAAGCTCGCATCCAAAGGGCCGGCAAAGAACATGACAGCGGGCACCACTGACCTGCGTGCGACGCCCAACGGCCGTCATGAACCCTGTCACCGTCCCGCAGGAATGATGCCATCCTCCATAGCAGCGGAGAACTTCATGCCGTTTTTTCCCGCACAGGTCAGCTTTGCAGGAGGTCCCCGTCCAAGGATAACCAACTTGTCGCCTTTGAAAAGCGCCCATCGGGCAACGATGACCAAAGGTAGGCGACGCCATCGCGCGATGGTGCCGGTGAAACATGTGCGGGGCAATGTGCGTCGGATTCAGAGAGATTCATAATCGGATTCAAAGTCGTCTGTAGCCTCAGTGAGTGACAGTACTGGCTGGAGCCTGGCAGTCTGAGCGGCGAACCGGCCAATAGCCGATACCCGCGACCAAACACGGCTTAGACTAACTTAGCTGGGTTCGGATTGGCTGCCTGGACGGAGACAAGGCGTCAGTGACTACCAAATACCCAGTGCCAACATGTAAATTTCTGCGATTAAAGATGCTTCGAGGCTAGTCTGCCATAGGTTATTTCCACTCAAAAGGTAAAAATCAGGGAAGCCTCACGGAACGAGATCGCACTCGCAGCTACACATAGCATCACTTGGATGGTATCAACGCTGTAGTGATAGATCTATGGGTGTAAGATGGACAAAAACCAACCAGGCCGTATCATAGCAAAAAAACAGACTTCTTGAAAACAAAAGCCGACGTACGAGGACGAACAAGGATACACGATGGTATAAATGTGGGTCATGTGCGAGACGAGTCAAAAAACGTAATTCAACGGGGAGTGCCTGGCCATCCACATTTCAAACATAAGAAATGGTCACCGTTGACAAGGATAAGGGATTGTTCCTCTGTCACGCCGAACCGTCAAAGAACCCCTTTTGCCTCAGGTAGTTGTTGTGTTCTGCTCGGTGCGCAACGACCTGGTTATCGACTGTGCTACGCCAAATGGGCACTCCAATCTAATGCGACACGCATCAGCAACCAGACCGACACACGGACGAACGAGCAAGACGAGAAAGGGGACCAACCAAGGCAACGAAATCCAGCACGGTGTCGACGAACGCGTTTCCTCTCGGCGAGCTTCCCCTCGTCGAGGCCTTGAACAAACTCGTGATCAAATCCGCCGTGATATGGAAGTCGCCGTTCTCGACGCCTTTGAAGAGACCTTGGGCGGCCTGCTCTGCAGTCAATCCCTCGTCCGTCGACTCAATCTTGCGCGTGATGGCAGGCTTGGTCTTGTTCTCCTCATCGAAGCCAGGCGTGTACATCGTGGGAGGGAAGAAGATATGACTGGTGACGCCGTAGAGGAGGCCCTCACAGCGGAGGCACTCCGCTAGGGCTACAATCCAGGGTTAGTATTCGATATCAAAGCGACAATATGGGAACGCGGAAGCATACCTCTCAAAGCATGCTTGGCGGGGGAGTACGAACCATAACCCACAATGGACATGAATCCTAGGGTCGAAGAAACAAGGATAATTTTGCCCTTCTGTCCTCTCTTCGCCATCTCTTTTAAAGCTGCCTAGACAACTGTAAAACAAAGGAAAATGGACAATACACACCGACTTACCCAAGCAGTCCAAGCCTGTACCCAGTAACCATCTCTCATTCCGCCCTCAAGCTCTGCCTCGCCTAAGTCGACCAGAAACATGGGCTTGGCAGCACCTGCGCAACAAAAGACAGCGTCTGGGAACTGGTCATGACCTGCTGTCGCCGCTGCCAGAGCCTCAGCGGATGCTGAAGCGGTAGCAAGGGAGAAGGAAAATGCTTGGAAGGATTGCGTAGGGGATACACGGAGCGCCTGTATAGGTAGTACAGCCACAGTATCGAACAAACGCAAAGAAAAGTGAGCACGAGATAAGGTAGATTACGGGCTATGCCCACCTCGAGCTCCTTCAGGGCATCCTCTAGCTTGCTCTGCGTTCGTGCAACAATGGAGAGGTTGGCACCTCTCTTTGCGAGGATTTTTGCGAGCGCTAGTCCGAGGCCTTGACTACCGCCTGTAACATAGACGTGCTAGTATCAGAGTGTCAATGACATGTACAAGCAAATGGAGATGGCAAAGCGGATAGAAGGAGTTGTACGTGTTCCATCCCTGACCCTAGATTCTGAACGCACCTTGCCCCTTGGATCCCACTTTTTCTTGCCGATTCCGAAGACCATGGAGGATATCAAGACGAGAGAGATTGCAAGGAGAGTTTTAACAAGATTGGGCCACTCAGAGAATGAGACAAACATGAAGCTTGCCAGTGGTCAAAAAGGTTCTCGCACCGCGACTCGGAGACGAGACACAATGACGGCGCTCAAACGACGCTCGTCTGAGTTCAAGTTCTCGACAACTTTACACTTGTTGTCGATGAGCTGTGCCACTGAGCACGGTTGTGGGCAGACGCCGACCCAGAACAGTTACAACACTGGTAGTACTAACACATCGGGATAATGACATTTTCATACTAAGATAATCATCATACTACACTCGAGTGAACTATTTAATCATTGCTTCCGCGTGGTCGGGGCCAGTGTAAGAGGGGACTGACTCCACCAGTATTTAATTACAGTGTATTTATGAGACACGTGGTTTGAAATTACTAGCCTCTGAATCTGAAGTTCAGGTTGGAGGTGCCAATATTTCAATGGAGAGGTGCGAATTTTGTTTACTACATTTGAATGGCAAAGTAACTTGTTCAAGGTCTCACTCAGTTTGTAGGCGATATGATGATACCCTTCACCAGGCTCGCCACTGCTACTGTAACGTCCTCAAAGTTTTGCATCAGGTATCCGTCTCCCCGATCTCGTACTACTGCTATTAAATTCATACATAATTGCCTGTGAGTCAGACTGACCTTTTTTCCTCCAGATCATGATCACGATAGTATACAATACTAGTCTCCATATATTGCTGGTCGGCGCGCTCCCCGTCAGCTGTTTGACTCAGCGAGGCGCAGCAACTTGAAGTTGATGTCATAACGACCGGTGGTACCCCACTTTGGGTTATGCTTGCCTCTCTGTATGCGGGCTTCGCCCATACAACCAACATGCTCGTACTAGTAGCACCAGTGCCTTGCTTGACTCCAAGTCCGACTCAAACTCTATTTCTCGCAACACGCTGGCGGGACTGGATCCCGGATGACCAACGGAGGTATGGACCAGCTCGCGAAGTTACCAAGTGGATTTCTCTGCAGTTCGTTTTTTATTGCTTGATATTTTCCTCTCACTCAGCGTCATAGCAGGGATCTTGTATTCCATGTGTCAGTGCCTGTCGTGTTAAATATTTGTCATCGGGTGACGACTGGTCTGGCTCCGAGTCGGTGCGTGCTCTGTCGATTCCTTGTAAGCTCAAGCACGTCACTCCTATTCATGTTCGCGGTCAGTCTCGTTCGAGATCACGCGCAGCATTTGCTGTTGATCGCATTTCCATTTCTGTTGTCACACTGATCAGTTGCAAAGTCGAATGAAGCTTGACGTGATTGTTCCATGTACCTCGCATCGTGCAGGGACTCTATGTGTCTTACACTACTTGCGGTTGCGTCGATCATAGGCGCGAAGAAAGCATCGACATCGCAAGTAGCTTATCCCGACTTCCTTGCGAGTTCTATGTCTAATTATTCAACAGTGCGTGGTTCATTCTCTGGCTGGCTGGCTGGCTGGCTTGCCAACTACCATAGATCGGTCCAGTCGACCTCACCGCTGATCGCGTACAATAAACCTCTCGCGTGGGAAGAGATGGACACAACCATCCATTGAAGGAGGTTTGTCAATCTGCTTCCTTTACCAGAAGCTCGGGATTTCGGTCCAAGTGCGGGGAACTCCGTGTAGCCTTGCGGGCCGCCGTTAGCGCCCGCGCCCACAGCACACCGCAACCGCAAACAATCACGGCTTGTTCGGTTCCCAGGACCTACAGCTACAACCTACTTGCTCCCCGTCATCGTATATTCACTAACTTCACCTATACCATCATGGATACCGCCAATTTGGATCGAAGAATGGTTCAGAACGTAAACGTGTACGTGCATTGACTACCTTATGATTTCCTCGGGAGTGGGCTGAACGAGGTTCTAGGATGAAAAAAATCACCATCACTGGTGGGTTTGCAGAGTTTGACTTTCTGATGCCCTCCAAATTCCCCTCTTTTTTACAGACATCGAACTTCGCACTTCAAAGCAGCGTAAGCCCCTGGTAGCGAGACAATACTACGTCCAAATTTCTGTTAGCGATACCTCGCGATCAACGAAACAGGCAAAGGAGAAAACGAATCGCACCTCTTGGGATGATACTTTTTATTTGTGGGTACATGTACATCGCTTGATGCCAGCGAACTGAATCTTCTCAGTGACGGGAACGACGGTTCCGTCCTGCTCGCACTAGTTTACCAGAAGCAACGCATCGGACAGGATAAACTTGTTGGAACTTTCACGGGAACTGTCGGCGGGATACTGGGAAGACTGAAGGATGGCGGTAAGACAACACTCGGTGTGATATATTCAACTGACCCAACCCTCGTGATCAAAGTGCTTGAAGAGACTCTTCGCATGGGTACGCCCAATGGGCCAAAGGATCTTTCCGGGACCACGATCAAGTTCCCGTTGACTGCTGAGACGCGTGGGGACATTGGTGCAGATGACCTCCAAGCTGCCGATGCTGTCAACAGGGCGACAGAAGTGGCCAGCGCACTCACTCCCACGCCGCAAATTGTTGGTCTCTTGGAGTCGTCGTTCAACACTGGCACGAACGTCGTGACCGAACTTCAGACATTCGAGAATACATGGGGTGTTCTGTTGCGACGAATGGCTCTCTTCAACAGGATCGTGGGTAGGATTGCAGAGGTATATTGTATTCAGCGTCTCGCTCTCATTTGGTCTGAGCGTCGCACAGATTCACCCGTATGCATCGTTGGCTTGGTCTGTGATATCAGCTGCGAACCAGGTCTGTATGTTGCTCGACATTTTCGCTAGCGCTTATTACTGGGTTTATTTCCGACACAGGTTCTCGTAAATCAGCAAAGTCGTGATGACCGAGTCATTCGCTTAGCGGGAACTATGAGCGACGTCTTTGCGTTCGTTGAGGACGCCGAGCCCTTGAAAGCAAACGCGGCCCACAGCAAGGTTATCAAGCCTCTGATCCAGCAGGTGGCGGAGTGTGGGTACTTCATTGCTGAATATGCCAAGCAAAATAGCTTCTGTCAGTCGTCGCTCGCTTTACATTCCCCATCACTGATCTCCATCCATAGGGACCCGTACTGCAAAATATACGTTCTTGGATGTCGATACAAAGATTACAGATTACGAGAACAAGCTCCGAGACCTGAAAGTCGCATTCTTGGAAGGTGTTGCCCTGCAGTCTGGTGTGACTGTATTTCGTATGATGAACGTCGTGCAGACCATTGGTAGGTTCTACTTCTTGAGATTGCGGCGAGGCGCTCACGCATTTGCCGCGTAGCGGAATTCATCGACTTGCGCGACATGCCCTATGCGGATGGTGCTCGATACGTCCAGGACAAGGGGTGCCTGCCAGGGACTCGCGAGGCCATTATCCAAGAGATTTGCGACATTCTTAACAATCCTGACGAGGACGCCCCACGAGTATGCCTGCTCACCGGCGTCGCCGGATCGGGCAAATCAGCGGTTGCTCACTCCATCGCTCGATTGTACGATGGGCAGAAAAGGCTAGGCTCGTCATATTGCTTCCTTCGCAGTGACGTCGCTCGTCGCAACCCGCAAAACTTTTTCAGTACCATCGCCATTGATCTCTCTGATCACGACCCGCAATACAAGGCTGAACTCTGTCGGGTCGTGAAGGACAATCGATCGCTTCGCACGTCCGTGTCGCTCTCAGAGCAAGTCGAGCGCCTCATTATTGAACCCAGCAAGCACCTCGATACTGTCGGGCCGCTAATCATTGTGGTGGATGCCCTGGACGAAAGCGGGGATCAGTCCAGCCGCCGAGGCCTTCTTCGCACCTTCTTCGAGCAAATCACCGAAAACAAACTCCCGACGAACCTTCGCTTCCTCGTCACTGCTCGTCCGGAGAGTGATATCCTCGCCGCACTTCCGTCTGGCCCGCAGATCGTACACAAACAGCTGGGCGATATCGCTCAGGAAATTGTCGACGGAGACATTAAAAAGTTTATTCAGCACTCCCTACATCCGTACTGCACTGAGCTTGAAGCTGTCTGGCCGAACCAGAAGTGGTCTCGACTGCTTGTCCACCATTCCCAGCATCTCTTCCAGTGGGCATCTACAGCATGCAAGTTTATTGAAGGGGATGGTGCCATTGGACTGAGCATACGTGAGCGGTTTAAGGTACTCGTACAAAGCAAGGACAATATTGGCGTCCACCCTCTAGACGAGCTATACCGGACCATACTGCGTCAACTGTTTACCTTGGGTCACGTTCAGCACAAGTTCCGAGAAGTAATGGCTGTTGTCCTTTCGCTCAAGGAGCCATTATCTCTCAGTTCGCTATCTGCTCTCTTCGATGGTGATCCGAACATCCGCGATATCATCAAACCACTTGGATCGTTGCTTGATGGAGTAATCAACGAAAAGAAACCCATTCGCCCGCTTCATACCTCATTCCGTGACTTTTTATTGGACGACGCTCGCAGTTCAAACTTTCATGTCAACTTCCTACCCCAACATTCTCTCTATCTTGGACATGCATTGCTTGCATGTATGCAGCAGATGCTCAAGTTCAATATCTGCGACCTCAAGGACTCTCGACTCCCCAATGCTGCGGTCCCCGACTTGGACATTCGGGTAACCAGGGCCATTCCCCCCCACCTCGCGTATGCGTGCCAGTACTGGATGGACCACATGCAACATGCAGACTGTACTCCAGACCTAATCGAAGAGGTCACCTCCTTCTTCAAGAACTTCTTCCCCTTCTGGCTTGAAGCCATCAGCCTCCTCTCTCTCTCTTCCCCTGTGTCATGCATCCTAGCTGCCCTAGGAACCTGTGCTATCCTGAAACAATGGGCCAAGGTAGGATCAAGAATTGTGAATCTAGGGAGTGCTGAATATTGACTATGTTGTTACTAGGGTCATGAAATTTCCACTCTTGCAACAGAGACTTCCCAATTCATCCAGCTATTTGCCCCCATCATCAAAGAGTCCACACCCCACCTTTATTTATCAGCCATGCCTCAGACACCCTCCAGCTCTCCACTTTGTAAACTATGGGTCAACCATCTCCAGAATCATCTCTCAGTGACCTTGGGACATCCAGCAAGCTGGCCAGCAGAAGTTCATACCTTGCAGGGGCATACAGATGATGTCATATGTGTTGCCTATTCACCTGATGGTGCCCATATTGTCTCTGGCTCAGGGGACATGACCATTAGGATCTGGAACTCAATTACTGGGCAGTGTGTAGTTGCTCCATTTCAGGTGCACACAAGTCAAATCAGCTCTGTTGCCTATTCCCCTGATGGCAGCCATGTTGTTTCTGGTTCAAGAGACAGTACCATCAGGGTTTGGGATGCAACTACAGGTCAAAATGTGGCAGGTCCATTTCAGCATGCACAGCCAGTCACTGCTGTTGTCTACTCACCTGATGGAGATTACATTGCCTCTGGTTCTGATGACAACTTCATCAGGATTTGGAATGCAGATACTGGACACTGTGTGGCAGGTCTATTTCAGGGGCACACAAATACAATCAAATCTCTTGCCTATTCCCATAATGGCAGTCAGATTGTATCTGGCTCTTATGATAGGACCCTGAGGATTTGGGATGTAAACACTGGGCAGTGTGTGGTGGGTCCATTTCAGGGGCATACTGATTGGATCTACTCTGTTGCCTATTCACCTGATGGTAACAACATTGTCTCTGGCTCAAGAGATGACACTATCAGAATCTGGGATTCAGCTACTGGAGAGTGTGTGGCAGGTCCATTTCAGGGCCACACTAGTTGGGTCTACTCTGTTGCCTATTCTCCTGATGGAAGCCATGTTGTCTCTGGCTCTTCGGACAAGACCATTATGATTTGGAATGCAAATACTGGGGAATGTGTGGGAGGTCCCTTTCAGGGACACAAAGGATCAGTCACCTCTGTTACCTATTCACCTGATGGCAGTTGTATTGTCTCTGGCTCTTGGGACAACACCATTAGGATTTGGAATGCAAACATGGGTCATCATGTGGAAGATGTATTTCAGGGGCATACAAAACAGATCAACTCTGTTGCCTACTCCCCTGATGGCAACAAAATTGTGTCTAGCTCTTTTGACACCATCAGGACCTGGGATGCAAATACAGGTCAAAATGTGACAGGTCCACTCCAGGGTACATATGCAGCCACCTCTGCTGTATATTCACCTGATGGAAACTATATTGCCTCTGTCTCCAATAACCAGTACATCAGGGTTTGGGATACACACTCTGGACAGTGTGTGGCAGGTCCATTTCAGGGCCACACAAATGATATCGACTCCCTTGCTTATTCTCCTGATGGCAGGCATATTGTCTCTGGCTCCAATGACAGGACTATTAGAGTTTGGAATGCACATTCTGGTCAATGTGTAGGAGATCCTTTTTTGGGACACACTAGTTGGGTCTACTCTGTTGCCTATTCACCTGATGGTAGTCATATTGCCTCAGGCTCAAAGGATGACACCATCAGAGTTTGGGATTCAACTACTGGACAGTGTGTGGCAGGTCCATTTGAAGGGCACACTGATGCAGTCCACTCTATTGCCTACTCACCTGATGGTAGCAACATTGTCTCTGGCTCTCGTGATAAGACCCTGAGGATTTGGGACATAAACACTGGACAGTGTGTGGTGGGTCCATTTCAGGGGCATACTGATTGGATCTACTCTGTTGCCTATTCACCTGATGGCAGCAACATTGTCTCTGGCTCTGAGGACAAGACCATTAGAGTTTGGGATGCACATACTGGACAGTGCATGGCAGGTCCATTCCAGGGGCACACAAGTCATGTCACCTCTGTTGCTTTTTCTCCTGATGGTAGTCAGATTGTTTCTGGATCTGCAGATCTTTCCATCAAAGTGTGGACATTACAGGATCTTAGTTTGTTTGGTGAAATGTATCAGCAAGAGAATGGCTGGATTGAGCTTTCTGATGGTGCTTGCTTTTGCTGGATTCCCTCCTGGGCTAGGCATGCCTTTTATCTTCCTACTCATAGTTTGGTCATATCCCCACATCACACTTACAAGCTTGACTTCAGTACCTCCTTGTATGGGGAGTCCTGGATATTATGTTGGAAATGATTCCTGTGCTCATTCATTGTCATGCTATTCCATATTATCTTCCTTGGTACATATTATTATTTTACCTATTGAGTTTACCTGCCAAAGTATGTACAACAATTTAGTTCATATTTTCTAGTCAAATATCGAACTACATCAATCAGTTTCATAGTCTGTCAAAATGATATGGTGAAATTGTACCTATGTACAGTGTACGCGATGCGTTCAGGTCGCTGCAGCAGAAGCCCGTTGAATATATGGGAGATATCTCTGCTAAATGATTTCACCATTTTATGTCCCTGTGGCACACTTTGGCCAAACGACAAGTTAGTTACGATTCTTACGACACATGCAAGACTCCTGAGAGCGATGGGAATGGTATTGCATATTATAACAAGAGCAACTAAACAAGGATCCGACACATTCGATAACGAGAATGTCCGAAGATGGAGTTTTCCCACTGTCTACGCAGTGATAGTACTGGTGATATACAAGTCCTGGTCTTCATTGGAAATATCTTCAAGGGTCCTTTGCTTGGTCTCAGGGATGAGTAGCGTGGAGAAGATGCCTGTGAACATAAAGAGGGCAAATATCTCCATGCTACACGGGGACAATCGTTTAGATAGCTATCGGAACTAAACATAGATGATACTCGCATGTGTTTGAGGAATGCGTTCGTGCCACCAATGTTGAGCAACTGGTAGAAACCCAGTTGTGCAATCACTGCACCAAGCTTGCCACATGCTGCGCAAAATCCGTGCGCGGTCGAACGGTAACGGGTGGGGAATGCCTCTCCGGGCACAATGAAGACCGTTGTGTTAGGACCAAAGTTTTGGAAGAAGTTTGTAAGGCAGTAGAGGAAAACGAAAGCATCTTTGCCAGATGTTGAGGCAGTAAGCTTGTCGTAGGCAAAGCCTTTCGGGAAGAATAAATGCTTATCGGTGGAAACCGGAATAACGACATACCCATGATGACGAAGAGAATGGTAAGAACGGTGAAACCCATGAGTTGGATGGGCTTGCGACCCCAGGTATCAATGAGCAGGAAGGAAGCCCAAAATCCGGGAATAAGACCTGCAACAGCGAGAATAAGGTTTCCAACGCAAACATTGTAGAGAGTCTGGTAGACATTGAGAGAAGTGTCTTTGGCTGCGGTTCCGCTACCGAATTTAATAGCGGTCAGTATAGTAGAACTGTTGAGACCAAGACCATAAAAGGCGATCTAGGGACACGTTAGGACGAATAGGCAACGAATGTGTTCGACTGACATCGATTGCAAACCAAGAGTAGGCCGCGCCAAGGAGAACCTTGCCATTTTGCCACTTAGAGAAGTAAGCAATGAAGTCAGCACGGCTCGCACGGGGTGCCTTGACGCGCTGGGAAACAACTGTATCGTCATCCTCGACGTACTTGCCGGTGGTGAGAACCTTCTCAATGTCATGTGCAGCCTGATCAATGTTGCGATCAATATCCATAGTAAAACGAGGGGTTTCCGGGATGGTGAGACGGAAGTAAAGGGCGACGACACCAGGAACGCATCCAAGACCAATGACGAGACGCCAAGTGTAGTCGACGGGGACTGCACAAGGGTAGGGAGCCGCGAGGATAGCATCTTTGTATGCAGCAACGACGATGAGACCGACGAGAGCGGAAACTGGTGAAGGGTTCATTAAAGCAAATTTATATTTATATAATAAACGCACCGAATGTACCCCATCCTTGGAAGGCGACAACAGTCGTCATAAGACGACCACGAGTACGGGTGGCGGCAAACTCGGAAGAGATGATGGCACTCAATGGGTAATCACCGCCAATTCCGACGCCCATCTGATAAGGTAGTGGTGAGGAAGTGAGGATAGATAGAACGTAGTGGAAGAACTGACAATGAACCGCCACACGATGAAGGCACCAATGAAGCCAACAGCGGGTGCCTGGCCGCAAAGAGCCTGACCGAAAGTGGCGACAATCATGATCATGAGTTCAATACCGTCTAAATGACCAGAGTTTAGAATAATGATTGAGGGGACGATCGAGACCGGTTTGCTCACAAATGCGCTTACGACCAAGGACATCCGCAAGCCAACCAAAGATGAGCTGACCGACCACGTTTCCGACCGGGGTGGCGGCCTTGATACCGGTGGACTGCCAAGGTGAGAGGACAGCTGAACAGGTCGAATGAGGGCAAGGGAGAAAGCAGGACGACCGACACACCGTTTTCACCGTAGGTGTAATTGAGCATGGTGGCAGCAATACTGATAGCGAAGATGTCATAGCTGGGAGACGGTCAGGTGACTTTACGATGGGGAGGAGTGTGTAACTTACGCATCGGTGAAGAAGCCGACACCTGCGACCAAACAAACTTTAATGTGGAACCAACTATAGGGGAGCGGGGAAGAGTGAGATGGAACGGAGAAAGAGGGAAAAAGAACACACGAGAATGGGGCATTGTCAATCTCTGCGAGAGCTGTGCGACGACGCTCGTTGAGAACGGTAACGCTGGGTGGTCCCTGGAGCTTCTCGGGGTGGGAGCCGTGATTGGAGAGCTGCTCGTTGGCCATTGCTGAGTGCCCTTGGGATAGCAAGAAAGGACGCGAGCGATGTGCTTCATATTGGCCAGGGACGATTTATAACTGGGTACTGGGATCACCTGAAAGAGAACGACTCTATGCGAGGCGATTCACAAGGTACCTTGCACGTTTGCATGTCTCCGCCCAATCAGCCCAGGTACCCGTTCATGACCAATTCTTCCACTTGTGCATCCCTCACATGAGTCTCCACGCTCCTTCCCAGTGGTCGTTTCGAGGGTGGGGCATGGGGAGCCACATAAAGGTATACGATACGAGCGACACGAAGCTCAATATCCAATGCTCGTGCACGCGCTAGTCGATGGGTCTGATTTGACGGCGACAACAACAGCTACCAGATCTATTGGGAGGACACGCGGCGAAACAGTGTTAAGCGCAGCGTGTGCCTCAACCAGGGGGAGGTCGACATACCTGCGCGAGAGCCGAAATTGGCACAAGTCACTACCATCTAACCTGAAGACCCTGTGAATGAAGACATCAACAAAGCAAAAGCGATAGAGGGCTCACCTGAAGTCCTTTCGGTACCCAAGGAATTCGTCGTCGACCACCTAGGACCGAATTTTGAAGCGCCAGCGCAACCATTGTGTCACTCACTGAGGTCGCGTTCGAGTCGAATTGGCCTACTACGCAACCTTCGAAGTAGAGAAGGCACAGGGACAAGGGGGCACTGCCACCCAGCGTACCCGTGGCCCGCCATGCTGGCACTCTCGCGGCTGAACTCGGGATGCTGGGAAGTGAGGGCGAGCTAGGCGACTTCGACGAGGAAATTTTCGCGATAAGTTGCTGATCCACGGCGATAGAAGCGCACGATCAAAGAAGCCATTGGCCGAAATAGGATGTGGCTATGCAAGCCGAGCTAAAAAAGGCATTCGTGTTAAATTTAAACAATGTCGTGGGCTGCAAATGAGTATTTTGTCACAACGCGGACAGTGAGATCACCCGCCACAACTTGAACGTAGAATTGTACTCCAGTAAGCAGTCACTAAAGTATAAGTAGCTAGTACGGTACGAACGTTCGAAGTACAACCTGATTAGGTAATTAGGTAAGTCCAAGTACGGAATATAAATCCAACACCTTGCTCAACTCCAGTTCGAGTGTTTGCACTAATGCATGAAAAGCAAACATGTAAATTAGAAATGAATACCTATCAGAAGTTCCAATAAACAAAATGTGTCGAGTGCCCGTAAAACCAATTGTGGTGACACTGGTGACTCAGTATACTTGGAGCTGCGTTCGAGCGGTTACCCAATATGGTAGGTCGTGGCAAGTTGGCCTCGCTAACATCACTGAAATCAATTTTTTATTGTTGAGATATATAACCCCCTTATAAACACCAAAATGAACATAATGTAACGGAAATTTGCATTGTGGT
>QGOI01000279.1:0-22459 GCA_003313885.1 Boletus sp. MG55 | reverse complement strand
TCCCAGCATCAAGGATCTGGAACATCAGCTTTTGGCAGCCAGTACCCATGCGACCAAACTGAAACCTCCGAAAACGCTTAACAGCGTCAGCAAACGGTTGCGGATTTCTCCCGTCAAGCAAAAAACGGCCCATTCCATTCCACCAGACTTGGTGCCAGTCCTCTTGACATGCGAGTGGGTCTGGACAATCATCTACATGGGCGAGGATCACCGGTTCCTCGTTGGCGACGATGCGGGTATGCTCCTCAAGCGCGGATTTAGCATACACCAACGCAATGAATACATCATCGCCCATTTCCTGACGATGTTCCCTCCTGATCTGTGTGAGTGGGATGTCGAGAAGAAACTTGAATCCACATATAAAGAACTTAGGGATGTCGAATCGATAGCCTAGCTGTACAAGTTCTGCGGGGTGATAGGTGTATCTTGCATCCCAAATATGGTCAATAACAAAGAGTCGTGTCATTGGGCAGCGGTACTTGTCTGCGAATTGTAGCAGGTTCCGCAGTTGTTCGTGAGAGTAAGCATCATCCGAGCCTACGCTGCGTGAACTACGAAGCTCTGTCAAGGAAGAATGCACATGATAGTAAATAGTAAACACACCGGCCATTGATCTGATCAAGAAATAAATCGAAGACAGCTTGTTGTTCCCCCTCCAGAAAAATGGGGTCCATGTCGCTCTTCCCTTCAACTGGGAGGTGGGGCCCAGCATCACCTATCGTAAACATGTCCTTGAAGAGGGTAGAGTGCGTTGTGAGGACGTCGTTGTGCAACTTGTAAAGTGTGTCTTCGACCTGGTGAAAGGCTTTAGAAAATGAATTCTGGACTGGAAGTACTAGACACGTACACGAAAGATGTGTGTCCCGTTTGGGAAGTAATAAAGAGGATGGCGTTGAATAGATGCAGACATGACTTGCTAGGTTGACTAGGATGGATCAAGCAAGGAGAAACTAGGAGAATGACACGTTGAAGCCTTGGCCACAAACGATGAGGGTGATGGAGGGAGTGGTGACAGTGAGATCTCAGCGGAAGGCGAAATAATAGTCAGAGCAGTTTGAGGCTCTCGTGTGAGGAGCCTATTAAATAGTTAAATACTATTTCGTGATTTGGATTCAGATGTCGACACGCTGAGTTGTTGATATCGTTACCGGTATACTTTGCACATAGGTTGCGTTACCCAGCCTGAGGCTTTGATAGGCCATACTCTGAGTCAGGTGAGCATAATCCGTAAACATTATGTACTGCAGTTGTCCGTTGGATCAGATGGTGGATATGATGTTGTCAACAAATCCGAGAGGGGACATCCGATTCAGACTCTTCACTCGTCCCTTGAGGCGCTTACCAATTCAATTGCGGCGGGTGAACTTCACACTCGACGGTCACTTTAGTACTTACACTTCCCACTGCCAACTCCAGTTTCCTAGGTGGAGCGTCAAAGTTCCAAGCATTGCCGGGACTAGCTCCACATCGCATTACATTCTCTTTTTTTTCTTTATAATGCGGACAGACGGCGCTGCCTACGATGCATCGGGTTATCTATACTGCCAGGAACGCTCACAAAAATCCGGACTTGCCATACAGGTTATGCCATGGGCCATAATGGCCCGCTTAAACTGTAGATCGGCGGCACGTCGACACACGTCCGAAACAACTCAGATAAGGCATGGTAACAGCATAAACTACCCCGGAGACATATCCGATACTGCTCTTGCCACACAAAAGCCAGGGCTCAGGCCAAGCCAAGCTAACGCCAAAACCATATCAAGCCAAGCCAAAGCCAGTGGCTTTCACGCCATGCCAAGCCAGAACAACGCTACATATGGCTCGTTCACCTCGCGCGCCTATCATCGAATGTTCCCATATGGTTACTTAACGTTACGCTGAACTATTTCAGGTTCCAGGGATATGCTCATTGCAACATACTTCAGCCCATGTAGTATCCCGGATAACCGTAGCACATCTCTTCCCACCTTCTCGACCTTTCACCTTCCAGTTCATTCGGCCAAACTTGCTTGGATCTTCCTTCTCCGTCATGTCAGTACCAGCAGCGTTCTTGAGCCAGTTGTTTCTTCGCAAGTGAGCATGTCGCATACGCATTCCTTCTACTGTTCTGCTGTAACTCACTGGCATCATCATAATAGATGCTTCGTTTTCGCAGGGGGCTCGTTGCTCGTTTATGATTATCTAATTACTTTACCCCTCGAAGTGTGTATCTCCACCGCACTCCTGAAGTAGCTATCTAACTGGCCGCCGAACGAAAGGTGCAGTTTTTCTGGAATGCTCCCTGGAAATTCATCAAGGCTGGCTTCTTGCTAACTCGATATGGAAACTTGATCGGACAGACCTTCATCATCATGGAGGAGACAGGATATATCAACCGTAATTCTGCAGAGGTATGTACTCTCTCATTTGGTCCACGAGCGTTGAGTTCCAGCCCAACGATACATTAGTTTTGTTCAGCTTTCGCATTTTTCTCCACATTCTTTATACTCTTCTCCGGAGAATCAATTCGTAGTGAGTCCACCGATTATTGTCTGCAAGCGGCCTGTTCGTGACAGCGAAATCATAGTCCTGGTTCTGATGCGCGTTTGGACAATCTGGGGTTGCACGTACCGCGTTACAATTTTCTTGATCATATTATATATACTCTACTTTCTTTCTATGGCTTCAGTAATGATTTATCCGCAGACCACCCTTACACTAAGCTGTGCGTAGTTTGGTACGAGACTCGCCGACATGTAACTGACCTTTTGTGTAGTATTCCCTTACCCATATCTCGAACAAGTTGGTGTCTGTATCCTGCCGATGTTTCGTACGTTATTTCATGATTGTATACCCACAAAGCCCTCCCTGACGAATTTTTACTTACAACATTGCAGCATACGTCGTAGGTGTCATTACCCTTATAAATGTTGAGATATCTGAGATCGCTCTGACTACTCACAGTGGCTGGCAGGGTTTGCGACGTAAGTCATTCGTGACTGGGGATAGCACCTTTGGCCCTAACTTCCAGCGTAGAATGGTTATCGACATCATTGTATTGGCAACAGTATTGCACAGTCTTCGAAAGCTCACAAAGGGGTCTCGCGGTCTATATTCATCACCGTTGATACATCTTCTGGTGCGGGACGGTAAGGGTTTCATACTACAGTATATTTGCAAGTAGATATTGACTGGTGGTTCAGCCGTCTTGTTTTACGTGGTAAGCTTGCCAAACGCCTCGGAAGAATTGATCTCACACCGTGCAGACAAGCTTGTTCAACAATGCATTTGCAATGGTATGCTGGTAAGGAGATTTTTCCTTGATACGTGATCTGTTCGATCGTTCACTCAAACTTGAAACATGACAGGACCATGTTCGGTAGCGTGAGTCCTCTCACATGTATTTCGTAACTAGTGCTCAGCGGTGATGATTTGTTTGGTTTGTTGAATAGGATCCAAGAACTTTCCTCGCGATAGCGTGAGCAATGATCGTCGTCCGTGTTTGTGTGGTCTGACGCGCTGTGTGGCAGATTTTCGTTTCCATTAGTTTCAGCCGTCGGACAACGCCTCATCCTCAATCTTCGAGGGTTCCAAGCACGACCTGTCACGACACGCGATATCAGCCAGGAGGTAGACAGGCAGATGGCAGCATTAGGTGATCGTCTTTGGCCCGACCCAGATGCAGATGTCGAAGAGATGAACCCTGAGCGCACTGAGAACAACAAGATGAGTCGCACGACCGGGATGGCTGGCCCGGACATTGAGCTCGCAGTGACGGAGGTACCACGCGACCAGGGCTCGCTAGGGGCCGTTCACTTACAGTGACCAACAGAGACCGAGCAGTATGAATCAGCCTGGGGGCTTCTATCTTATTTATAGTCATTGTAGTTGTCGAAAGTGCGTTGATCGAGACACACCAGACATAGTTGTACATGATCGATCGAGTTTCGCCGTGTAATCGAGAAAACGTGCTGTATATTACCGCCTCGTATTACATGGTTGTATATATATTCGTCGCAGTTACGCATACAATGAGGGACCTGATCCAATTATGTTTCTCACACTTTCACAGACGCAAGTTCCTCAGGCGAAATACTACGATGCAACCCATACTATCTCCGTTCGTGTACATAAATGTCTACTATAATCACGAAGGGTGTTGACATTCCACGACGAAAGCGATTCGGAGGGGCCTTCCAGGAGTATCGAATGTTGAACGGTGATTGACAGGCTTGTTGGACGATGGCATCCACCGATCCGTGTTGATAATTACTCTTGTACCTGTAGGGGACAAGTCTATGGTGTCCAACTTCTGCTGGGAAGAAGAGCCGGGTGGTCGTGTTTCCTCGACGTTGAAAGGTACGGTCTCGTCTCGGAGTGATGATAAGATGTAAACGGATCAATGGAGAATTGGTACACAGTTGACGCCGAACCTTCAGGTGGTACCATACTGATCTCTTCAATGTCCACCACGAACGCAAGCTGTGTCGTCCTTGTTCGCAACGATCCATCTATTAGTACAACATCCCCTCCCTCTCGCGTCGTTCACTCAGAGATCCACGGTGCAAGGCGGATGACCGATCTGGTTCATCGATCGTACGACAACTCGCCGATGACTCCCATGCATCTCTCTTTGAAAGTGTCGATCGCGAACCGCAGGACCTGGTGGAAGGCGGCTTGTGAATGCCATCCCTCAAATGTCTGTCGTCCGAAATGTCGACGTGGTGCGTCCGGTCTTGGCTGAAACAGTAGAATATATCGTCCACTTTGAGAACGTCGTGTATCGATCGTCACTGGCACGACGGCATTCATTTCGGTGGGCGTATGTTCGGGTCACAGCATGAGGTCGATGCAGGAGAATTATGTTATGTTTGTCTCTGCATTTGTGGGATCGACGCGGGAGTTTCGGATGATGCTGACACCTTAGAGGTGACCATCAATGATGCCATCGTGAGAAAAATGGAGACCAGAGCCGCTGCGAAGGGAACATGCTTCAAAATGCAAAGTCAACGCTTGTACGAAAGCCGATAGCACGAACCTATCGCGAACGATAAGGTAGATAGTGATGACATGTGTTTTTGTGACCAGAGTAAACAGATCTACCGGGGGATGCAAGCGCCAGAAAGGTGGTAAGATACCCAATTTTTCAATGAGCAATCCCATACGACGCTCGGCGATGAAGTAGGTCGCCACATATCGGTCTTGAGCTAAACGGAGGGAGCTTATAGAACTGTCGAGTCCCCAGATCAAGGATAAGATGCTAGCAGATGTGTAAAAATAATCCGTGTCCGCCATCTAGGTACTCGATTCGACCGACATTCTTTGTAGGAATATCCGATGAGTGGGAATGGTCCAGATGGCCGGAGGTGCTGTTACGCCGAATTCTGGCCGCTTCCTGAGAAATAGAACAGATGAGCATAGTCATGTTGGAACATGAATGTTTGAACGGCGACAGATTACATACCATGTAGTACTAAACACGATGTAGACTACTGGCCCTTTAGTAGACGTCACAGCGCATACATCTGCATCCCATCCATGGAACGGCCCGTCGTGTTACTACAAGGCCTGGCAGGGTGTGGGACTGTCTCCGAGCCGATGATTCGTGTTCCACAAACTTCCTGGACGACTCGCAGTCAGTGCGCCATCTTCCGCTAGGGATCGGGTGTTAAGAGTCCTCCTGAGCCCGACCCCCACGCTGGAAATGTCTCGCGTAGGTTACGTCGTCCATGACGGCGCGAGCCATTCAGATTTTATTAGAGTATGCTCGAGGAATTGGACTGACTGGGATGGAAACAGTCCAGGAGGACGAGGTAACCGTCGGTTGTGTACAAGGCCTTCCAAGTTACGGGAAGGTAACTGATGTTATGGAATTGTTACGAAACCGAGTTGGCATCCATGACCGGGTTGAAATAGACCAGTCAATGGAAAGAATGCGAATCCAACGTACGCAACCGGCCAATGTCCCAAGGGTACACGAAGCAGAGAACATGGCAAATAGCCTCTGGTGTAGGTTGGAGTGTGTTACGATCATCCACACAAACCTGGCAAGGCCGCACCGCCAAGTGAGAGTCCCACTGGCACTCGCTTTTCGTGCATGGCTTTCAGCAACGTTGATGATTAAATATAATCAAAAATACTTCCTTGACTCGTTGGCCTGAGTGGAGACAACGTTTGCATTCATCGATCTGGCACTCAATGTGGCACATCATTGAATAACGTTCCCGCTATCACTATCACCCATCAGATAATGCTTCATCCTTAACCTTTGAGGATTCCAAGGATGAGCTTTCACAACGCACAATATAAGCCGGGAGGGAGACAGGCAGATGGAAGCGATGGGCGATCTGCTCTGGCCGGACTTAAGTAATAGTGGATAATGAGCAGGTAAACTTGGAGCTAAATGAATACAGTACCGTAACACGAATCATACAACAGATTTGAACCACTACTGACCCTGGACTCGAACAAATGGAGGTGCGACACGGCCAGGGCGCTGTCCATGTTGCTCTGATAACCCTGGCAGGAGAATGGAAACCAGAAAATTGCATGATGTGAGTGCTTGGGAACCAGGAGTACGTCCATTTGAATCTCTTCGACTCTGT
This sequence comes from Boletus sp. MG55, assembly GCA_003313885.1. Lineage (NCBI taxonomy): Eukaryota > Fungi > Basidiomycota > Agaricomycetes > Boletales > Boletaceae > Boletus > Boletus sp. MG55. The sequence goes on along the minus strand of QGOI01000279.1, from coordinate 15,872 downwards.
TCTCTGTTGTCGAAAGCTTGACTTGCCAGTGAGCGGGAAGCTACAGATTATTAGTGCCCGAGACTGAAACAGTAGCAAGATTTTCTTCAGAAAGACTGCGTTTTTGGTCCGGTGGAAGTTGCCAAATGGTTGGTTCCACTGATGCGGCGGCGGCCGGTCTAGTCTGTGGATCCAGCCTGAGGCCTCAAGTTGAGGTAGTAGTACCCGCCTGATCATGATTCCGAACTTGAAGGACTTGTATTGCCTTCCATATTTGGCATGTGACGTTTTGGGGCCAATTTTGCAGTACTTAATCTTTTCTCTAAAACGTCACTGCGGGAATATTTAAGTTTCCATTTGGCGCTTGGAACCAAGAGGTGAGATGCCTTCACTGAGTGACCCATGGCAATTAGCATTACAGTTGCCTCGGAACCGAAATGTGAATAATTCAATCTCACGTCTAATTACTTCCATGTATGTGTCGTAAGTGTCCTCTGCGTTCATAATCCGCTGATAACACTTCGAAATGGGCTAACTACGTACAGTGGCTGCCAGTGGTCCACCTCCGCATGCATGATTGGATGTACCTATATGCTACCTTAACGTTACGCTGAATCATTTCAGGATTCAGGGATATGCTCATTGCAAAATACTTAAGCCCATGTAGTGTCCTGAAGATTCCACGCCTCCTCATACCTCCTCAACCTTTCACATTCCGGTCGATCTGGTCAAATTTCATTTAACATTTTTCTCTGTCATGTCAGTGCCAGCGGCGTTCTTGAGCCAGTTGTTTCTTCGCAAGTGAGCGTGTTGCACATACATCCCTTCCACTGTCCGATTCATCATTATAATAGATTCGCAGTTTTTGCAGGGGACTCGGTGATTATTTATGATTATCTGATCACTTTCCCCCTTGAAGTATGGATTTCCGCTGTACTTGCGAAGTGGCTATCTAACCAGTCGTCGAACGAAAGGTACAGTATATCTGGAATGCTCCCTGGACAGTCATCAAGGCTGGCTTTCTACTAAACCGATATGGAAACCTGATCGGACAGACATTCATCATGTTTGCGGAGACAGGATACGTGAATCAGGGTTCCCCACGCGTACGTGCTCTCGTTTGTCCCCGAGCGTCGAGTTCAAGCCAGCCATACATCAGTTTTGTGCCGCTTTCGAGTTGTTCTGTACCTTCTTTATGCTCCTCACCGGAGAATCGATTCGTAGTGAGTAAATCAATTATTGTCTCTAAGTGTCCTGTTCGTTGACAACGAAATCATAGTCCTGGTTTTGATGCGCGCGTGGGCAATCTGGGGATGCACATACCGCGTTACAGCTTTCTTGATTACGCTGTATATTTTGTACGTTCTCGCTGTGATCGCATTAGCGATTTATCCGCAGACTACCATCAGCTGTGTGTATTATGGTATACGATCTGTTGGGAGGTAACTGACCTTTTGCACAGCAATCCCGTACCTATATCTTGAGCAAGTTAATGTTTGTGTGGTGCCAGTATCTCGTAAGTTTTTTCATTCATACCCCCCAAATGCTTTCTGACGAATTTTCTCTCGTAAAACTGCAGCGTACATTGTACGTCTTATTATCCTCCCCCACATCGAGATATCTGAGATCACCCTGACTACTCACAGTGGTTGGCTTGGTTTGCAACGTGAGTCACTCGTGACTGGGGTAGCGTGGTTGGGCCTAATTCGCAGCGTAGACTGGTGCTTGACAGTACCGTGTTGGTAATGGTATGGTACAGTCTCCGAAAGCTCATCAAGGAGTCCCGTGATCACTGCCCATCACCGCTGATCCACCTCCTGGTGCGAGATGGTAAGATTGTCCACTACTCCAGTATTTTTTTTTCCAGTTGATATTGACCGGTGGTTTAGCCGTATCATTTTATGTGGTATGCTTGTCAAATTTGTCGAAATATCAATCTCATGCCGTGCAGGCAACCTTGTTCAATAGCGTATTTGGAATAATATGTTGGTAAGGTTTTTTCCCCCTTAACATCATGTACTCTCTCTCATCGTTCGCTCGAACACGACAGGACTGTGTTCAGTGTTGTGTGTCATCTCACTTGTTTTTCGCAATCATTCTCAGTGGTGATGATTGGTTGGTTGGTTGAACAGGATCCGAGAAGCTTCCTTCAGCTAGCGTGCGCAACGACCATTAGCATTTGTACTTTTATATTCTGACGCTGTGCGGCAGATTATCGTCACCGTTACTCTCAGTCATCGGACAACGTCTCATCCTCAACCTTCGAGGATTCCGGGCACGACCTGTCACGACACGCGATATCAGCCAAGAGGTAGACAGGCAGATAGCAGCATTCGGCGATCGTCTTTGTCCAGATCTTGAAGCAGACGTCGAAGAGGTGAACCCTGAGCACAGTGAGAACAGCAAGATCTTGAATCGCACGACAGGGACGACGGACCCAGACCTTGAGCTCGTAGTGATGGAGGTACCGCGCGATCAAGGTACACCAAGGGCCGTTCACTTCGTTCAGTAACCTAGGGAGACCGGGGAGTAGCATGAAATATGGATCGACGCTCCCTCTTGTTTGCGGTGCTCTGGGTCGTTCAAAACGCGCTATCGATTGATACACGTCGTCAGACGACATGATCGATCGATTTTTTTTTCCTAAATGATATTTCTTCATGTTCCTGCACCAACCCAAGAGTTTCTTGGGCCGAGTACTTTGTACACATCCATATGGTGTAATCCGTTCACGTAAAAATATCTTGGTGAGCGTTGGTATCCGAGACAGGTCCAGGGACGACGAAAGGGACGAGGGACCTTGCGCGTCCGACGGAACGTCCGCTGACTCGAAGCGTAGTAAGGCACTCGACGAGCGGCGTTGAAACTGAGGGCAATCAATAATCGCAGAGGAATCCTACGGTATCCAACGTTGAACATTCGTCGGCCGACAGCTTGCTGATCGGCGGCATTCATCGTGGGGCGTTGATCGATGCGTGCCGATGAATATGCCCGTACCCGTCGAGCTAGTACATGCAAGGAATAACTGACGAATCACGACGTTCAATTTTTGCAGGAAAGAAGCGCCGGGTGGCTGTGTTTCCTCCACCATCCATGTTCAAACGTACGTTCACTCCGTGTACTCTGCGCACCGATAGTCGGGCAACTCAACGTGACGATGAGGGGTGGTCGTAGCGAGGGTAGATACAGATATGATCGTACGCTACATACATAAATTGTGTGGAAAGCAGTGATACGCATGCGCCGAGATGGGCGAAAGCTGGCTTTCCAACTGGAAGCGCCGGTGCTTGCAAGCCAGTGCGTGGGGTGGTACCGAGCGTAGTGCAACAGATTTATATGCGGGGAGAAACTCTTGAGGTTCGGACTTGAGAAGCTGGGCTGTGATGGGGGAGTGGTGAACCGCAAGGTGAAAAGGAGAGCAAGCTATACAACGGGATCGTCAGGTAGTTTCTGAGCAAAGAACAAGCCCAGTATAGGCGAGGATAAGATAATCTCGCCCCCTGGCTCGTTCGCGCGCAAACTACAGTACACTATCTCATAATGCATAGTGTTGGTCACCTTCAGTTGTCATGCATTAAGATGTGTTATGCATTACCAGTGATGTTTGTCGCTCCGGTTATGGAATCGACGAGGGAATTTCGGATGAGGCTGACGGTTTGAAGGCAACCATCGATGATGCCCACGTGAGAAACACAGATGCAACGTCCAGGCTCGTACGAAAGTCGATAGCACGAACGTATCGCGCACGATAGGGTACAGAGTGATGACACGTGTTTTCGTGAGCAGAGCGAACTCCCTTGTCAGAGCTTCGTGGCGCCAGCCAGGTGGCAAATCCCCCTATTGTTCCATGAGCGATCTCGTGCGACGCTCGTAGATGGCGTCGGCTACGACTTACCAATTCTGAGCCAAATGGAGGGATCTTGTAGAACTGGCGGGTCCCCGCATCGAAGATCAAATGCTGCGAAGGGCTGTGGAAAACCAGTCCACGTCCGCCATGCAGATACACGATTTGACCGAAATTCTCTATGGGAATATCCGAGGAGAACGAATGACAGGTGACCGGAGAGGCTGTTCAGTTCTAGGGTTTCCTGAGAAATATAAGACATGAGTATAGTCATATTGAAACACCAGCGGTGACAGACGGCATACCACTACGAAACCGAGTTTTGAGGGTTGGTGGCACTACTCACGATGTAGACTACCTGGACCGGTCCATCGATAGACGTCACAGTGCATGCATCCAATCCATGTATCGGCTCGTCGTGTTCCCACAAGACATGGAAAAGGAGTGGAACGTGCACCACGAGCTTCCCGGACGACTCGTAGCCAATGAACCATCTTCCATTGATGGATTTGGGAGTATATGCCCTCGAATCGAATCCCCACGTTAGAAAGTGTGGGCATTGGTTGCATCGTCCATGACTGCACGAGCCGTTCAGATTCCACTAATGTACGTTTGAGGAATTGGACTGATTGGGACGGAAACGGTCCAGGAGGACGGGACAAACGAGCGTTTGGGTACAAGGTCCTCCAAATCCCGGCAAGGTAACTGAGGCTCACGAAATCGTGTCGAAACCTGGCGATGTGTCGTGAAGACCACGTTGAGATTAAATCGGTCTGTTGAAAAAAAGCGAGCTCACCATGCGCAACCAAACGACGTCTCGAGCACTCAGGAAGCAGAAGATCTGGCAAATAATCTCAACTGGTACTCTGGGACTGGGCATGCACTGTCTCTTACGATTCACTCGTCAATATAGTTCTGACTGCAAACGGTACTTACTACTCACTGTGAGCGCCAGTCGCAAGACGAGATAACAAGTGACGGTGTGGGTTTGGCTGGTCTTCACGAAACCACGAGAGGCTAATTTCAACTCGGGGTCGGACCCTCACCGGAAACCTCCGGGCCACTTCAACAACCTGCCGGCCTGGGGTGGGTCAATTTTTGTAGACGACTCATTTGAACCTTCCCAAGGCTTGAGTCAAAACAGATTACATATGTAGTTATGAGATTATCAGGGTGGATGGAACCAGAGTCCAGTTGACTCCGCATGGAGGCCAAGCAGGTGGAAGCGGTCATGCATTCTCTTCCATGCTAGTAGCATCCATCGTGGAGCTTGTCGTGCGCACCTCAACCTGACATCATTACCACCTTTCAATGTCGCGCTGGCACTGGGGGTGTCACTTGAACGTAGTAGCATGAGATAATCTGAGACTGCGAGCCAGAAAATGCGTCGGGTAACGACCCGGGCACAGGTCGTTTCCTGGGCGGGATGGCAGGACTAGTTATAATCTGTACGGCTTGAGAGTTGGTCAAAATATTCTCAAATGCAACGCTTCAGCTGCAGAAAGTGTGAGTAGGATTTCAGCGATCCTGCCAACCCTCCCGCGCACTGTTGCTTATGTAAACCCATTGACAATGACTCCATTTTATGTAAGCTTCTTATCTTTATCGATCAACCGCGGCATATGGGTGTCTGAAGCTTTAGTATGGAAGATATTGCCATGGAAGGTATCCCGTAGCTCTTAATCTCTGCTGGAATGCGAGGGAAAAAATTATTGCTCTCATACGGGAGGTGCAGGGTTTACCCATAGTACATACCCAGAGCAGCTGAAATGAACGGCAGCCAACGATTCTTGCGCAGCTGCCAAGCGAGCCTTCGAGTTCTCATTGGCCGATGGGCATCCAATCGATCCTTCAAGGTGCGATGCTAATGACATCGTTGGCCGTGCAGGGGCAAACGACGCAGCAAGTCACTCTAGGGATTTCCAAATCTCGGAGGGTGGTGTACCCTTCAACTTCCCTCGGATAATTTCGTGGACGCGAGGGCCCTACGTATGGTTCGTTCCCGTCGTGGTTTGAATATCAGTTGATTCATAATATGGGTCATCGCCTTTCCTGAGTCCTCGAGGCCTCCAGCTTCACGGTGGAGGCGCGCAAGTGGACGAATTTCAACCCCGGACGGCGAGGACGACCGCATGCGAATAGCCACAGATTGTCCGTTCCACTCGGGAACGAGGAATCGACGGTCTGTTGGATCGTGTTGGTATTAGCTATATATATTGGACATCGCCTTTACGGAAACGTGATTCGCGTATGTCTTTTCCTCGAGCGTTGGTACACGCGTTTTGGTCGGTACACATCAACTTGCGAGATCTCATACGATGGTACGATACGAGCGCCCAAGGAGCCGATTTACAGCACTGTAGAGCGAGGACAACCGCATGCGGGTAGCCATTGATTGTTCGTCGTGTCCGCTGACGGAGATGGGATATTTGAGAATCGAATGATCATCTATTGCGTATCCTTGCACTGAGTGTGCGTGTTGTGATCGCCGACAGAGATATAATCCATTGTCCATGGGCGTTCCGCCGTGGGGGACGTAAGGATCGGTACGATCGCCAGGCGGGTCAAGCGCGTTAAGGGGGAGGTTGTCTAAGACGCTATGTCACATTGTGCCTACCAAGAAGAGAATGCTGATGTCATCGCCGACGGAAGGTCGAGACGCGTAGGAAAGGGAACACGTGCAGCACGTACTCGGAGGAACGAACGGAGGGAATGTCACCCATGCTTTTAAAGGGCGGATGTGCGGTGGACGCCGTTGGCCGCTCAATGTGATCGATGGGCGAGACTCGAGTTGGATGACTTTGCGGTCTGCGCCCGTTGACACTGGTTTTACTATAGGCAGCGGGATATGAAAAGGGATCGGCGAACGGGAGTGAAAGGGTCTCTCAGATATGGAAGGCATGTATTTAACGTTGGGGTCGTGTTGAGTATCGGTCAGGTGCACCCTTTTAAGTGGTGGGCGGTAACATGGATACCAGTTCCACGAAGGCGACTCGTGGAGGGACCTTGAAGGGAACCTTACCAATTTGCGCAAAAGGTAGTTTTATGCTCGATCGATCGATGGAGTGGTCGCATCAATGTGTTCTGCGGGTGGACAGACGCGTGGTTCAGACCAGGAAGCTTATCTTGTTTGGACTCGTGGGGACGGTGCTGCGGCGTTTCAGGGACTCACCTTCACGGTGACTTGTATTATAATGGCGTCATAGATATGTGCAAGAGCGCGAAGCGACTGGGATAACATGACACGATGGTGGGAATCACCCGTGAAGCTGGGTATGTAAGCGAAGAGGAAATGTGAAAGCAGTCTGGGCCATCGACGAACAATCTGGCACGTTTTGATGGCGTGGGGTAGTACACGAGGCGGAAAGATATAATATGGATGATGATGAGTTATGTATAGTGCGCATTGCAGTGGCGTGAATTCGATCAGCGCGAACCTTTATTAGAGCGAAGAGGCGGGAGAATTTGTGTATTGGAGGTACAGGCACGACAAAGTACATGCAGGATGGGATAATAATCAAATGAGAGTTTCACGGGATGACGGGAACGCACGAACGGCGAGCGAGGACGGCGAACGAAAAGCTGTGAGCGAGTGCCAGTGGAGGTGTGCCCTGAGGATGTTTGATTACGTTAGCAGCGGTACCAAGCTGTAAGTGGGATGCCGAGTGAATGCCGATGACCGAAAAGGGAATTGTGACTTGGAAGAACGCGAGTAGCACGCACTGCACCCTGCAAGGCGGTGCAACTGAGCGACCCCCGTCGTGGTACAAGAAGGAGTTCCTCGTCTCCTTGACTTGGCCGTCTCTACCCCCCAACCTTGTGTGAGATGGACTATTCCGATTATTCCCATCAGCCATCCCACCCGTCCCGGTCCTCTCCTCAACGCGTCTGGCCACCCCACCTCCTCACTGCCGTTGCACAGCAGGTCCAGTCCACGCCCCAGTCCCAGCAGCAGTCGGTTCCCTTTCCCTCGCCAGTATCACCAGGCCCCTATTTCTTTCCGGCGCAGACGCCCTCCCACCAACAGCAACCGGGTGCACCACAGACATCACCAAGCACGGACTCGCGTCCGACCCCATCAGGGCTCTCCCTCAATCTCAGCGGGCTCTCCGTCGCATCGCCACCGACCCTATCACCCATCGGGCCTCACCAAGCACAGCCCGGACAGCTCCACCCACACCAGCTGCATGCACTCCACCCGATCCCGCATCAACCTCACCACACACATTCACATTCACATTCAAGTGGGTCTTCCCTCTCCCCGATAACACCCGTGTCTCCCCCAAACATGCCCCAACTCTCCCCGCAATCCCAATTCAACTACAACCTCGACGATGCCATCGCCTCCTCAGCTGGTTTATCTCCTGCCCCAGACCCTGCTCTCGCTCAGAGACGGCCCAGCACTGGATCACACGGCACCTCTTCTTCCGAACTCGCCGTAGAGAAAAGCGTGCCTCGAAAACGCAGCCTCACGAACACTCTTCCCGTCTCGCCGTCTGCTGCCTCCGCCGCACATAGCATGCACCAGCATTCACACTCCCATTCCTACACTTCATCACAGACAGGCCAACACGCCCTTCCTCATATAATCACAACGAATGCATCGTCCCCTCCTCTTCCGAACTCTCCCACTTCTTCTCCCTCGTCCCACCCCTCCCACTCCCACTCCCACTCTCTCTCGCACTCTCACTCGCATTCTTCCCTTTCTCAGTCACATTCTTCACAACATTCACGTTCTCAACTGGAAGTCAACGCCAATCCCACCTCGCCTTACGAGGAAATCGATAGCGCTGGCACTGGGTTTGCTGGCCTTGGCGACGATGGCTCGGACGACGATTTTGGCAGCCCGTCTGGTTCCTTTTCTCCTAGTGGTTCATTCGGTGAACATGAATCTAATTTACGTCGTGTCCATCACGAGTGCTCATCATTCCGCCTTCCATTTCCTCTAGGCAACGCCAACTCGAAAGCATCTGGATCGTCGAACCAACATGGACAGAACGTGATGGGAAAGTCTGTCGGCACCAATAACTTTGTAACAAAACTTTATCAGTAAGTTACGCTCGCCACGTTATTTACGCGTGATAACAAAATTATTTCCCCATAGCATGATCAATGATACAAAATCACAAAACTTCATCACATGGACGGAATTAGGGACAAGGTACTTATTTATTTTCATGTTAATCCACGAAGATGTTCAAATGTCAAATTGATGCAATGCTTGTTAGCTTCGTCGTGTCCAATGTGGGCGAGTTTAGCAGGAGCATACTTGGGTCCCATTTCAAGCACAATAACGTATGTTCTCCCGACATTTGCTCTCTGGCTTCAATATCGAATATATGCACAGTTCTCGTCCTTTGTCCGTCAACTCAACATGTATGGATTTCACAAGATCAATAGGGTGCGTCGCCTGCACACACCATGTCCTGCCTTGTTAGTAATGATCGTGTTTAATCTATATCTTGCTCGCCCTGTCTTTGAATCTTGTTTTCTGTTGTCCTTATCTGTGTATATGCACAACTTTGCACGCATACATGAACCACCGAAACGTAAATCTGTGCGCTCGCAATCACGGTTACCATCACAATAGACGCCGCGCGCACAACGCACAACCTCCACTTCCCAAACTTGGGAGTTTTCCCATCCGAAATTTCTGCGTGGCCGCCCGGACTTACTAGAAGCGATAAAGCGCAAGGCCTTAGAACCCGACCCGAGAGAGAGGAACCGGTGAGACTATCTCCTATCTCGTCTGGGTGGGATGAGCGCCAACATGCCGTTTCTTCAAATAGTGTCGAACTTCCAGGCGAAGTTGCGCGCCTTCTATCCGAACTGCGCGAGGAGAACCGCGCGCTCTGGCGAGAACTCAGGTCACTAAGCAGTCGTATGCCCCAAAATGTGTCACCTGTAGCCAATCCCGGACTAGCGACAATTTCGGCGAACTTCGGCGGATCCTCTCAAGGTTCGCAGTCTCACATTCCACCTAACTCTCAGGTTGGTTTTGGGGGCGAACATGTCCTTACGCACTCGAGGTCGTCATCGAATTTGGGAGGTGACGATGGCGAGAGGGATCTCGACTGGGAGGATGAGGACGGCATGAGTGCGTCTGTGGGAGGTGGTCCGATCACAGGTATTGGAATGGGTATGGGCACAAGTCAAGGCGGGGATGAATGGGACACTCAGATTTCACGCTTTAATTTTGGAGCAGGTGGCGGAATGAACGTACCTGGATTTACGTTCAACCCTTTTGGGACAGCGCCTGGAGGAGAGGAGTGGAGACGGTGGGCAGAGGGCGAGATCGTGAAGGAGAGGAAAAGGGTCGAGAGGCTTGTGGGTGTTGTCAAGGCACTGGTGGATGTTAACGGAAAAGGCGGCGTAGCTGCAAGTATGAGCATAGATCAAGAATCAGATGGATGTAAGTTCTGCTTTCTCTCTGTCTCTGTTTTCGCATGCTGAGCAGGACGATCAGTCCCGCCGAGCATCCTGCAAGAACTTCACCAGCTCTCTCTGTCCTTTGACGCTCCCCCCTCTCCCATGTCGATGCCGATACCTTCGCCATCCCCTTCACCCTCGCCGCATCTATTCACGCGTCATCAACATTCACCAAACATTTATATAACCTCGCCGACGTCACCCTCGCCCTACCCCAGTTCACACTCTCGATCCCCTTCTCGTGAATCGCAAACCCACTCCAATCCCAACGTATACACGACCCTCCCCACAATCTCCATCCCCAGCTCGATCACCACTGGTCCCCCTCAAATTTCTCATCCCTTCTACACACCTTCATCCTCACCCACGACATCCGATTGTGTGCACGGCCTTTTCAACCAAGGACCGGGGAACGCAAGGAATAGGAGCCGTCCCGGCGGACGTTCAGCGCGACAGCCTAATATTACGCTCACGCTGGAGATAGACGACGACGGACGGGTGGAGAAGCGTGCGAGGACCGATGGTGACAACGTCAAAGACGGACCAGACTCGGGACTGCGGGCGGGGGATGAGATGGATGTTGTGCCCAGTGAGGCGGGGGATGATATCAAGTTGCCTTCGCCGATGTCGCTGACGGGTGGGCCGTCGCCGATGACGACGGGTACGGGTGTGGGGGTTAACAAGGTAGTGGGGTTACGGTCAAGGAGTGATTCAGCGCCGATGTGGGGTGGTGGGGAGGGGAGTTCGGTGCAAGGTGGATTGAGTGCGAACTGGACCGGGAGAGGAAGGAGTGGGAGTTCGTTTGGACAGTAAGGGACAGGAAATGGATGTTGGATCGGTCGTCAGCATAGGGGTTATGTACACGTTTCGACATTCGACGACTCTCGTTTTCTTCGTTTTTTTCTCTTCCGTCGCTGCCCTTGTAACTTCCACCTTTTTTTTCGTCCTACAGGAGATGGTTATACGGGTTTTCCGCGTCATATTTTTTTCTTTCTTTTGTTCGTATCTACATGGTACGTATCCTTGCCCTCGATTGGCTTTCTGCCGACGAGTCCTTGTCAATATTTGCTGTTACTGTGCGTTTACTCCCAGTTCCGCTCTAGATTTTTTTTTCGACCTCTTCTATCCAATACCCCTTCTTTCATGTTTTTCAGTTTGTTTATTAGGCTCGTCGCGATGGTGGTTGAAACGAGGAATGGTCCAGGGGACGTCGGTGGCGTTGGCCTGCAACCGATCTGATCTCCTGGCATTCCTGGTGTTCGCTCCCCACAGGCTCCTCCTCGTGTAATATACTGTCCAAGCTGTGCGTGGGTTTTGTGCTTCTTCCGAGGGTTTGGTTTGCCCCCGCATAAGTACTGTGAATGAATGTTCAAGTTACAGGTTTACGTCTACCAGTTGGAGGCGACGTCCGACGATCGAATCATGTAGTGCGCATCCACTCTGGCCAGCGATGACGACAACGTCACGAACTAGTACTGCACGGCGCACGATGCCCTTCGTGAGAGACACGAAGCCTTGAACAAGTATGACGATGGTCGACACAAGGTCGACAGTCAATGCCAAAGACGTCATCGATCAAAATTCATATCGGCCGGATCATCTGAATTCTCTATGCGCCATAGGTGATGCTCCCGTGAGCTTTTTACTTAATCCGACGAGTAGATTAAAATTCACCCACGAAAGGAAATTTCACCCTGAATTTTGGCCTATAAGTAGGTGGTAAAAGTTGCCTTTCATGTTTGCCTTCGGGAAGTCAACGAGAGTGCCTCTTAAAAGCCTCCACGAGGTTTATTGCAAATTCGTAGTCTGGTGACCAAACTAGGTCAGACTTTCGATCGCTTGCCAGTGCACGAACCTCGAGTGACAATGTCATTTGAGCGCTCAGTCTGATCACTGACTGCATAGGCTCACATGTGCATCGCCGTGGAGGCATCCAGCTCTTCGGGAAGCGTTCACCGACGGATCAGACGACTGCGGATGTCGACTTATCAACGGCATGGGGTTGTCGTGTACCGCATAGCCAGTCATTGGATTCCGATGCGCCTACTATGGTAATGACCGGTGATGGTGGCACGCCTTCAAGTATGATATATGACCCCTCGTCAGCTGCTTCCTCGGACTGATCCACTTATCTACGGAGCAGTCACGGTGGCCCTTCAGAATCCGCTTCTCGACTCGGACCCCATCGCCGGGTGAATCAAGACCGAGCATCATGTCGAGCGTCCCCGTCTCCTTTTTATACGGCGCGTTGTACTTTGCCACCGTCGTAGCTACCGCTCTGTACGGCGTGACGTGTATGCAAACGTGAGTACGACGATTCGATACGGTCAACGTGTATGGGCAGTGCCAGTGATTGAACGGGCCGAGGTGCCATTCTCGTTCTTGGATCAGGTTCTTTTATTACGTCCAGTGAGGCCCCACGTTTTTTCTTCGCATCTTCGATTGTCGGCCGATCGACGTATCTCTATGCTGCGTTCGTTTCAGCTTTCGCAACGAACGTTTGTGCGCGCAGAACTTCGTGAGTAGCCTTTTTTTTTTCGAACGTGTTCGAGCGCGACGTCACGGCTTACATCTTTGAGTCGTTTAGGTAGTGGTCGTATGGTATGGCGTCACTTCGCTTCTATTCGGTCGGACGTCCACGGAGGGTTTTCGTACAGGGCCCTGAACACGATTCATGAGGCGTTGATTATCAGCGGAAGTTCGTGTCTCTACGTCTACAACACCTGCGGCGTCTTGTTGATGCCGTTGCCTTCGGATAGCATTCAAGTACATCATGGCTGGCCTGGTGGTACCGACGTCATTCCCGGAGTTGAGTTCGTGAGTCATTTCTGCTAGGATGCCATGTGTTTCACGCATTGATGCACGTACGCTAGCGAGCTTGTCGTGAGTGTGCCATCCTTGACGTCATTGCGAGATCCAATGACGAGTGACAGATAGTGATGGTGTTCACGGTAACGATCCGATGCTCGTGCCCTGGAACAACGAAGTTGATTGTCGGGTAGGGACTGGTCGCGATATCTACGCAAGGATTCTTTGTCTACCGACTCTACATTTGTGCGTTTTCGACCTCCGCGTTTGTTTGCCTCTGCCCACTTATGGCCGTTCAGTCAGCAAGAAGAACCTCTTGGGACCCGTCATATGGGTAGGGAGTCTGTATTGCAAACTTTAGTTTTGCTTAAACCCTGTCGTGTAGCTTCCCCTAGGGATATACCAATTCGGTAAGATTTTACAAACACTGGTCCTGACGTCTAATAGCGTATGTTATGGAAATCAGTGGCTGCTCTCAGTAAGCTTATGGCTCCAGTTCATAATAGTTGATGTTGATGATGACGATCTCAGTCAACATAGGGAAAACGCTCCATGTTGCGAATGGGTTTGCTCGTTCATCTTGCGCAGACTGCGATTTGCTCATACACGCTTGCTATCCCCTTTCAGTGTACTCGGGGTGGAGCTCACGGCGCTCACTGATCCCTTCCTCACGGTATGGACATGGATATGTCGATGTCTGACGAGAGGGCTCAGCCTTTCGTAACAGGGATTAACGGCCTCGTGTGTCTTGGTCGCTGCTGTCGTGGACGTATTGATCGCCATCTTCTTTAATTGGTTGCTCGTTCGCGAGCGAACTGGAACCCCTACGTTGAAGAGGTAAGGAGACGACGCTCACGTGCCGTCGAAACTCATTCGTCCCACAAGCACTGTACAGCTATTGCAACGCCTCACCATACTCGCGGTGAACACCGGCATCTGGACCGCTACGTTTGCCGTCTTGGCAGCCATCATGGTACGTGTCACCCCATCTCCGGCGTGATCCTTGTATTCGCGCATGACACGACACCCCTAGTTGTACCTCTATCCGACCAGCTTGCTCCAAGCCGTGTTCACCGTGCCGCTTTGCGCGCTCTACTGCAACACGCTTCTCGCCAATCTGAACGCGAGAGCATACATTCGGGGCGAGACGACCGCGTACGACGTCGGCGCGGACCTGTGGACGTGCTCGCGGGCGGTGGACGGTACGGTGGGCGATGAGGGGCGTGTAAAACCACCATCAATCTCTCGCACGTGTCAGATGGGTTTTTATGATCCGATTTGATCGAGCCGTCGTGGACTTGGATCGTTTGACGATCGTCTTGATGGGGGGTCTGGAGACCATGGAGGTGGTAACGATTTCGAATGTCGATCCCGAATATGCGTGCGTTTGATGGTGTGTGCAGTAGAACTAGAGGACCCAGTCATGTTTATTCGATATGTTGGAGAGCGAAAGAAGTTTCGAGTTTGATTGTTGGGGAGAACGCCCGTCGTTTCTTCGCCTCGATCGAGCCTTGTCATGTAGCTCTTCGGAAACTCGGAATCCGATTGTCAAACTGGACGACTCTTGGGTACACATGACAATGATACTGTTAGGACAAGACAAAGGTCAGGTCCAAAGCGAACCAGAAAACTAAGCCTATGAATAACTATTCCAAAAGTGGGGAAATACTACATAATAGACTACATGGCACTTGTGATGGAACGCGTTAGCATGCATCACAATTCGCTTTGTGGACACATGGTGACATGGAATACATTCATTTATCGAACTCTTGATATATCATTCCTTTGATTTACCTTTTTGCAGTACACCTTCCGCTGTTTAAGGGGGAGTGTTGAATTTTGGAACGGTGTGTGGTTGTTTAGCTATGTAGCGTTGTTCTGGCTTGGCATGGCGTGAAAGCCACTGGCTTTGGCTTGGCTTGATATGGCTTTGGCGTTAGCTTGGCTTGGCCTGAGCCCTGGCTTTTGTGTGGCAAGAGCAGTATCGGATATGTCTCCGGGGTAGTTTATGCTGTTACCATGCCTTATCTGAGTTGTTTCGGACGTATGTCGACGTGCCGCCGATCTACAGTTTACATAAGCGGGCCATTATGGCCCATATGCTATCCCGTATTGTTATCTCTTTCTGCCCCCGAATCCATAAGTTCATCATGCTCTGTTTCCGAGTGTTTCCACCTCACGGTGGTCTTCCACATTTCGAACCTTCGTACTATGTCGTTGAGCCTAAATTCCTTTGTACGAAGGGAACACAGTTGTCCTGGCTTCCATATTTTCCTGATCAGTGACTGTGCTCGGGGCCGCTGCCTGATCCGTTGTAGCACAACTCAACGGAGGCTGCTCCCACCCACTCCCGTAGTTGTCGGATATCGGTCCTTAGGAATTGCATGGCAAAAAGTGTCGTCAAAAACATGACGTTACAGTGGCTGCTCGACGGATGGGCTGGCTATCCTCCAATCACAACTCTCATTGACCTGACCGGGTAGTAACGTATCTTTCAGATCGGCACATCAGTAATTCACTCACGGCCTTATCCGGCCTTATTCGCACTTTTGCGGCACTTTTTCGGCACTTTGTCACATTGAGGCACAAGGCTGCACAAGTCGCTCAAGGCCACTCGTTTTCTTAGATCCGACTTGCACAACACTTTTATTGCACTTTTCGCACTTGAGATGGAACGTCTCAATGGGAAAAAGTAGAAAAAGTGATTCAAGATGCGCCATATCGTCCATTTGAAAAATATAATAAGTACAAAAAATGGTAATTAAAGTGGCGGTAGCGGTCGCCAAGAGATCGTACACTTCCTTGTTGA